>PVKM010005872.1:19600-46411 GCA_004027735.1 Carollia perspicillata | reverse complement strand
AAAAGAATCCTATTTTTACTCTGTACCTTTACGTACATATGCCCTCATGGAAGTTCGGTGGAGCGTGCCTGTGCCTGCAGAGGGGCTCGGCCTGGGCTCCGGCTCTAGCAAACGCTGGTTCCGTGCTCTGACCCGCTGTGGTCTTTGCCTCTGGAGAGCCTCTGAGGGTGTCAGAGGCACTTACTCTGAGATCATCTACAAGTACCTCAAAGTATCCGAAATGCATAACAAATCTGCTTATTAATAAATCAGCAAGTGTTTACTGAGTGCTTAATGTGTTTTAGCTAGATGCAGTAACTACAGCAAACAACATGCGTTTTGTTTGAAAATAAAATATTCACATGTAATTAGGGCTTCATAAAAGTAAGTGTTGTGATGTTGCTTTTGGCTTTATTATTATTGTTAAATAAGCATTAGGGTTTTTTTCTTCCAGAGAAAGAAAAGAAGAAATAAAAAGAAAAATTTGTTCCCCTTTTGATGAAGTAACTCAGTGAACCTTTTATTTATGGATTGTAACCATATGTATTCAGCCACAAGTTTTTCTTCCCTTTTCTCCTTCCTACAGCCAAACAGCTTTGGGCAGAAGCATGCAACCTTTTTGCTATTAAGTTTCTCTGAAGTAAGGCCAGAAAGCTTTAAAAATATTTTGACCGAGATGGTTTAGGAGTGTGGTTATGTCTCAATTTGTTCTGACTGACTTGATTGAATAACATCTTGGATTGTCAAACAAGTGATGTAATGAGTATCTTCTCATTCTACGGGATATTTTTAAGCTCACAAATGTATTTCCCACCTGGTATGATAGAGGGGAGCAGTTGCCCCGCTCAGAACTGGGTCTCCTTGTCTTGTGCTTTTGCTGGGCTAGGTTAGATCCTTATCTTTGTCTTTCCTCTGAGGAAACCTGAACTTGCTGCTGCTGCTGCTGCTGCTACTGCTTTTTGGATTTTCAGTTTTAAAAATTAATTTTGTAAAAACTTGAAGCAGTTTCAAACTTACAGAAAAATTTCAAGTACAGCACGGTTTTCTGTCTTGAAGTATTGGCAGCTAAGTTACCAACATTGGGCTTCACCGTCTTCAGGTACAAGGACATTCTCCTGCGTAACCACAGTGTGTGTATTAACACCAGGAAATCAGCCTTGCCCTCTTGTTTCCATCAATCCTCACACGGCGGGGCTGTGAAACCAGTCAGCTGGCAAAAAAGAAATGTGAGTGCTGTGTTATGCAAAAACCATCACAGCTTAGAGAAGGTCTAAGTGTGTATCTGAAAAAAGATACATGCTTGCTATGAACTGTGTGACAAATTAAGAGACAGGTGAAGATGATTGTATTAATAGGCTGCTTTCCCGTCTTGGCTTTGGGACTCCCAGGGGTGTCTGCGTTCGCTCTGGTGCTGAATGTGCGAGCTCTTTTGACGGCTGACCGCTGATGGTGACGGCCTTAGACTTTGCAGTCGGCTGTTGGTACCTCTTCTCAGAGTCATCTGTCTTGGACTTACGGGTCCACTTCCCAGTGTGGCTTCCTGAAGTTGAGTTATTCATTGCCAACCAGTGCAGGCATTTCAGTGCAGCAGAGCGACTGGCTGTCCAGTGCAGGCCGCTGACTGCTGTCCCCGGTGCCCTGAGGATGGCCTTGCGTGAATGAGCGTCCGGTCTGCAGCTCTGCTGCCGAAGAGAGAGAAGACTCCCTCTGTGTGCGCAAGCAGGTCCGCCTTCGCTGTCACCGCGTTCCGGAGAAGAGAGTCCTACATGGAGCTCTTCATGCAATTTTTCTCTGATTTACATTGGAAAGTGCCATTGTCCAAGTGGCATTAGGGTTGCGAAATAGATACACTAAAGGACAGTTTTTCTTAGAAACATGAAAAGGCTGGTTAATAAGGGCAGTTCTTTAAAAGAACTATTATAGGAAATCTTAGTTTTAAAAACATTTTTCTGGTGAATTTTTAATATGCATGTTTACATAAATGTTGGTCAATTTTAATGTTTTTTAAAAGAGATTCAAGAAAAAATGTATCCATCCCATCACCTTATCAGAGCGACTCATGTTTGTGTCTGTTGTATAACTTTTACAGTAAGAACCTTGTTTAAGTTAAGTTATTACACGTGGAGGGACTGATTACCGTATGTGCTCCTAAGGCTCTTGCAGACCAGTTTGAAGACAAGACCACGTCTGTGCTGGAACGTCTGAAGATTTTCTACTGCTGTCAAGTTCCACCTCGCTGGGCCATTCAGGTAGTTTCCTTGTCGTTTGTCATTGGGCGCACTTTGCATTTGAAAGATAAGTACGTTAGACAAGAACTGTTTTCAGTTTATTTCTGTTTTCAGGTATTTCAGTGAAAAGTATAAAAATATCTGGGGATTGTCAATTACTTCAAATAACTATTTCGATTACAGCAATATTAGACTTTTAAAATATTTAAAAAAAATTTAAAACTAGATACACAGAATCCTTGAAATTAAATAATAGGAGAACCACAGAAGCTTTCATTTTTCAAAATAACTTTTAATGTTTGTTTATTTATTCTTCACCTGGGGATATATTTAGTGATTTTAGAGAAGAAGCAGGGGGAACACTGATGTGAGAGAGAAACATCTTGTACGCGCCCTGACCAGGGATCAAACTGGCAACCTTTGGTGCACGAGATGACACTGCAACCGAATGTACCACCTGGCCAGGGCGCAAAATAACTTTTTACATTTAAAAAACCTTTAAGGACTTTTCTGCTAAAGAATGAACCTTTGAACCAATTTGTTTAACCAGAAAGTAAGAGACAGCATGGACTTCGTACTCTGTGCTGTGACTTGTCCTTAACTCTTCTCCTCTATTTGAGGACATGAGATTACCTAGTGCGACTCCTGATGCCTCATGTTGTGGGTGAGATCCTGGTCCCCTGCCCCATAGTTCTCCTTTGTTGCAGGTGTGGTTCCCTATTTTTAAAAATTTTTAATACTGAAGGCAATTTAGGTACCTGGTCCAATTTCTTAGTTTCACAGTGAAGAAAATTGAGGCCTGCTGCACTTAAGTACACTTTTCCAGTGTTAACCAACTTTGCTTGCACACTTAGTATGAAGCATGCATTTCGTTCTGCATCTCACACACGTTATCTTATTTTATCACAACAATTTTGTGAAATGTCCCCATTTAACAGGTGAGGAAGTTATGACATGGAGATGTTGGGTGGAGTCAAATGGTACCTGCCAGAAATGTCTAGATGACTTAGTACCTGTTGTCATTTGAGCCGGCTCCAAACTCATACATGCTACCCCACTGTTGCTGACTCCGCACTCCCACTGTAAGATTTCTTAGACTCATTTATATTCTTAAGCACCGGGAACCTAGGGGGCTTATCACACATTAGAATTCACGTTATCTATTCAAGGAGTCTCCATAAAACATAGACACCTAAAAAGCTCTGTTATATCATCTCGAAGGAATAGCTTAGCTTCTCCACAGAGAAGATTAAGAACTGAACTCTCTGGCATGTTGTTCACCATTGACCTCTGAAATTTTTGGAGTGCTTTGTGGTAGATAAATGTGTCAGACTCTGAGCTGTTATTGTGATGAAACTTGTCTGTTGAGGGTGTAGCTTTTAATCTGTTTCTGAACAGAAGCATTAGGAAGATTAAATACTGTTCAAATAGAATTTAGGCTAAGTTTATTTTATCTGCTTAGGAAGCTGTGGATTTTAGGACTTTTTGGCAGTTATATAAACATCCTTTTTCATTTAGAAATTTAATAATTTCTCTATTATAGGAAATAATCACATCTTCATGTATTGTTTTTAAAGATCAAGAGGTAACAGTTTAGTTTATTGTAGAAAGAGAATTAGTCTTTGCTGCTGGCTAGCCATATGCCGAGATGCCATAACCTTTTTATTTGTTAAATGGAATGTTTAGACTACTGAACTGCATGAGCATTAAGATTTATTCAAGCTCCACGTGCCATGTTCATTTATTGAAAATATCTAGTCAGATATCCCCAAATAGCCAAATTCTCATATGCTTCATAGAATACAAAGGAATTAGACCATCCCCTTTATTTATTTTGATAACATATTAACTTGTAATTTTCAGGTGTATTTTCATTTTACTCTCAAATTTTGTCGATCCTAGATTTTCCATACCCATTAGCTTCTTAACTCTTAATATATATTGAATTTTGAAAAAGTAGTAAAAGTGTTTTAAAGAGAAGACAACACATTCTGTCCAGTACAAAACCATAATTTACTCAAGAACCTCACATACTTTTTAAACCTTTCTAGTATTATTTTCATTTCTGTAGGAAGAACCACTTGTAAACCCACAATATTTTTATTTTTCAGTATGCTTAACCTTTACTAACCGTACCACTATTTGTCCATTTTTATCTGTCAGGAACTGGGACAAGGGAGAGTAATGGGGGGGGACAACTGTAATTGAACAACAGTTTAAAAAAACCTGCGACATTAGGTGGTTACGTTTTTTAGAATGTACTCAAAATAAATCTGAGCAGACCTGAGTGAGAAGGAGCCAGAAATGCCCTCATAAAGTGCACCAGAGGTAGTAACAGATTTTATTCACTTATGTTGACTCCTTGGAGTTTTTATTATTTATTTATTGATCTATTTATTCGAGGTCAATTTCCTTTTTTCACTTTGAGATATTATGACATTTGACATTGTATTAGGGTTTGTTTTTTTAAAATCCTCACCCAAGGACTTTTTTCATTGCTTTTTTTTTTTTTTTTTAAGAGAAAGGAAGGGAAAGAGGAAAGGAGAGAAATTGGTTGCTTACCGTATGAGCCTGGTTGCTTCCTGTATGTGCCCAGACTGGGGATCAAACCCTCAACCTAGGTTTGTGCTCTGACCAGTAATTGAACCTGTAACCTTTTGGTTACTACGGGAAGATGCTCCAACCAACTGAGCCATACTGGCTAGGGTGACATTGTGTTAGTTTTAAGTATACTACATAATGTGTTGATATAGCTATATATTGTAAAATGATTACCACACTAAGCTTAGTTGACATCCATCGCCTCATTTTTTGTCTTGTGATTAGAACTTTTAAGCTCTGTCCTCTTAACAACTCTCAAATACGCAATACAGCATTGTCACTGTTCTGTACATTACATCCCCAGAAATTACTTACCTCATAACTGGAAGTTTGTGCCTTTTGACCACCTTCACCCATTTCCCCCACCCCTGACCTCCCACCTCTGGCAACCACCAGTCTGTTCCCTGTTTCTGTGAGTTCAGTTTGTTTAGATTCCACTTATAAGTGAGATCACACAGCGTTTGTCTTTCTCTGTCTGACCTATTTCAGTTAGCACAGTGCCCTCAAGGTCCATCCATGCTGTCACAAATGACAGGATTTCTTTCTCTTGTGTGGCTGAATAATATTCTGTTATACACATCTCACTTTTCCTTTATCCATTCATTCATTGATGGACACTTAATGCTGTTTTCATATCTTGGCTACTGTAAATAAAGCTGTAATGAACACGGGGGCGCAGATGTCTCTTAGAGATAATGATTTCGTTTCCTTTGTATAAATACACAGATGTAGAGTTGCTACATTATTTGGTAGTTCTCTTTTCAGTCTTTTGAGAAACCGCCACACTGTTTTCCATAATGGCCATGCTAATTTGCATTTCCACCAACAGTGCACAGGGATTCCCTTCTCCACATCCTCACCTACACTTGTTATCTTTTATCTTTTTGATAATAGTCATTCTAACTAGAGTTGTAAAAATCAATGTATTGGTTCTCAGCTTTACAAATCAGAGATGTCATAGATAGAATCCCTAGGTGAAAGATAAATACTGAGTTTGCTTTTTAAGTTCTTCTGAGTTCTTGGGAAAAAATTGATATATTGAGTATTTTGAACAGTTTCTATATAATTTTTTAATCTGTCCTATAAGGTAAAGGTAAGTATTGAATCATTGCAAATTCCTCATTAATCGAGGTTGAATTATATAAATTATGCATTTATTACAATAAGCAGCCCCTTAAAATGGCAGATTGGATATATCTGCAAATGATATAGGAATCTGCCTTTGCATGAAGAAATATTCATTATTCTAACTTGATTTTTCTAGCGCCAACTTGCAAGTTTACTCTTCGAGTTGGGATGTACCAGTTCAGCCCTTCAGATATTTGAGAAGCTAGAAATGTGGGAAGATGTTGTCATTTGTCATGAAAGAGCCGGGCAGCACGGGAAGGTATGTGAGAGCTGGGCAGCACGGGGAGGGGTGTGAGGGCCGGGCAGCACGGGGAGGGGTGTGAGGGCCGGGCAGCACGGGGAGGGGTGTGAGGGCCGGGCAGCACGGGGAGGGGTGCGAGGGCCGGGCAGCACGGGGAGGGGTGCGAGAGCCGGGCAGCACGGGGAGGTGTATAACAGCAGAATTCTGTGTGCTGGCGAGAGCCGCCTGTCTTGGTGCACCTTCTCACTTTTAACCCTGCTTTTGCCAGCAGTTCACTTATATTCCTTTTCTACCTTTCCCCCCACCGGAAATCTTTTTAATGTTTTCTTTTTAGTGGTTTCTGTCGGAGCAGATCCTTTTGTGTGTCTGCATGCCTATGTGCATTTAAAGGAGAAAGCAGGCCAAAACTGGTGCTCCAGAACTAGTGTCGAAGGCTTTGAAGACACTCACATTCTGATCTCTCTCCTTAATTGACTCCTCCTGTAGGGCAGCTCACAGTGAAATACCGGGAATTGTTTTACTCGCCCTGGGGTGTCTGGTGGTCAGAGGCTGTGGCCTGAAGGCAGGTGATCTGGGAAGGAGCAGCTGGCTGGGTCTGGGAAGGACATCCAAACAGTGTGATGACCTCCCGGGCAGGAGAGTTGTTAGGTGTGTAATACACACTTAATTCTACTGTAGACTGGGTCAAGAGGGAAAATGTTGCAATGGTTGCATCTAATTGTATTGTTTTTCCCCTAATAAATGAACAGGAGTTAAAAAATAAGGGCCTCTGTATTATGAGTATCTGTTAAAACGGACATATTGAAATCATCTGTTTACTTTGGATTAAAATTTTAAATGACTAAATTTCTGCCATATATGCAAACTGAGTGAAACCCCCAAACTGGGTCATTTGTATCTACAGTCAGCCCTTCCCTAGCACCGTAAAGAAGTAGCAGAACAGGGACCTGTGTGTCTGTTTCCTAAATCCCCTCTAAATTGTGTCAGTTTCAGATTTGCAGTAAAACTCGCATGTCTTTCACTCGTCGCTAATGGCACTGAAGGCCCTCGAATTGTATTGGTTTAAGGAGAAACTAGTTTGGGGATTATATTTTACTGGAGAAGACATATAATTACAATATTTTCATCCTGGGAAATAGCTCCATCCCCTATTTTTCCAAATAAGGACAGGCGTTTCTAATGCTTTGCCTCAGGTCCCGAAGCTCAGGTCCCGAAGTTTGTGGTGGTTAACTGGAGAGGTCGAATGGCAGAGGGGCTGAGAGCTCAGCCTCTGGACCCGGGCTGTCCGGATTCAAACGTGGGCCAGCCACCCGCCCCTCCCCGGCCTCAGTTTTCTCACCTAGAGGCACGCAGTCTGTACCTTCCGGGTTTTCATGGTATAGTGTATATAAAACACATGGGATGGCGCTTCCTCATGGTGCTGCCTGAGTGTTTGCTGCTATTACTGCTGCGGTTCTAAGGCATTTTTTACATTTTAATGTCTCTGCATTTGGGGTGTGCCTGACACTTGGTGGCACCTCCCAGCTGCTGTCCATTGCAGGCAGCCTGGCCGGCTGGTACATGCTTCATAGCAGCCATATTTAATGCCGTAGTTTCGGTAGTTTCGGTTGTGCCATGTACACGGTGTCAGTGCTACAGCCAGATATAATTGCCATTGAAATTGCTTTCAGAGAGATTCCATTACCCAGTGAAGGACAGAAACGAAGTAGGGAAGTGTAAATTCAATATTAGGGAAGTAAACACTCGTTACTGGAGAAATCATTGCAATTCCATTTTCTTTTTTAAAGATTTTATTTATTATTTTTATTTTTAGACAGAGGGGAAGGGAGGGAGAAAGAGAGGGATAGAAACATCAATGTGTGGTTGCCTCGCACATGCCCCCCATGGGGAACCTGGCCTGCAACCCAGGCATGTGCCCTGACTGGGAATCAAACCTGCAACCCTTTGGTCCACAGGCCTGCACTCAATCCACTGAGTTACACCAGCTGGGGCCATTGACTTTTTCTTAAAAACAACTGAGTGCTTTGTGGGAGCCAGGAAAGGGCAACACCTCTGAGTAGAAGAATATGGTCTCATACTGAGATGATAAATAAAGGCTGCCATTTAAAACGTCTAGCACTGTATCAAACAAAGGCAGGAAAAATCACCAAATTTATCTGAATAGATTGAAAAAATATCAAAGCAGTGAGAGGCTGACGTGATTCATTCAAGGCATTATGTCATAATTTAATTGAAAGCATTTTTTCTTTATTAGGTAAGAGTTAGTTGTACAATTGATGGCGTCTCAAATTTGATGAAATGTAGTATTATGTTTCTTCGGGGATTTAAACATTTTGTAGGGCTCATTGCCTGGCACTGAAGGAGTACTCAGATGTTTGTTTAACAAAGGGGTGAGTGGCTGAATGAGTGTCTTGACCACGCACCACTCCCAAGTCTCATGTAGTTCCCATTCCATCATTCTTCAACGTGCTGGTCTTTTACGGTGGTCAGTAAACACAAACGATACTGTACATAAAATTACGGCAGTTTTTGAAATAATGAAGCAAGTTGATGAATCACAAATACCCAAAGCCGATTCTGAAATATTAGTTTTTTTTAATAACTTTTAGAAAGTATGGAAAGTAGAGACTTTCTCTAACTGCAGAGGAAATAATATAATGAATCCATCCCTTTTCAGATCATAGATTTGACTATGTCCCCAAAGTAGCTGTGGCATTATTTTTTTCTAATTTGCACATGAGCTTGTGAGAAATGTCATAATAATGATAAATCTTTATGTTTGCAGTTATTCTAGAAAATGTACATATTTTAATTTTTAGGAACATATAGTTACTTACTTTGTCTTAAGTCTTTGTGAGTTGCAGCCAAACATTCCCAAAGTCTTTATTTTAAAGGTTGATTTTAGCATTTTATTTGCTACATAAAAGACTTCCCTTACCTGTTTTTCTTAATGCTGTATTTGCAGATTGGTTTACCAGTAGGCCCTAAAAAGTTTTGCTTCAAGTTGGAAGCAAATGTTTTATTTCTAAAACAGCTCATATTCTTTTAGTGTTTGGTCACATGCCGGCAGTTGTCACTACATTTTGACTTAACTAGAAGTTTATGACATCTTAATCATTGAGTTTAGTGCTTAATGGCGTAATTTATTTTTAAAAGGCAAATTCTGAAAAGTACCTAATTCTAATCATTGTTTCTGGTGCCCATGTTTGCACCTGCTATTGTAGGGTCTTAGATTCTCTAATTTAGAAATTATCTTATGGAAATTCTCATTATTTAATGACCACTGGCAAAATAGCCAAAATTAATTTTGCTTGATTGAGGGATCAGACCTGGGTCTCATCTGTTAGCATTTAGTCTTTAAAAGTTATCTGGCACGTGATAGCAGTTTCCCCAGGCACATGGACAACGTCTTGTTTTGCTGAGGAGATCTGGTCCTAGCCAGGGAACAGAGACTGAGCTGGCCAGTGCAGGGTGGCCGTGAGGGGCTGTGGGAGGGGGGGAGGGGGCAGAGAGAGGCGGGCTGGGACCGCTCCCATTCTTTCTTGCTCCTGACAAACGAGGTGCACCTGAGATCACACAGCCTTTTCTTTCATTACGCTCCATTTGTAGCCAGGGGCTTCGAAAATATTTTTCTCTAAATTGCAAGTACATGTTTTTCACATTTAACATTTTAACAGCTGAGATCCTGTTAGCAGTTGGTTTGGGTTTTGTTTGTTTCCTCCTTCTAAGATCATTTCTTTATATGACTTAAAAGGCTTCCCACAAGTTGTTTTCCCACAGCACAGCCAGAGTGGCCTTCCGGGAAGGTGGATCTGGTCGTGTCACTCCCACACTCTTCAGCAGCTTCCCTGTGTCCCCAGGACTAAGTGGAGCTCTTTGCAGGAGCGGAAGTCCTCAGTGTGGCGACCGCCACGCACCACTTCACGGTCGGACTCCTGCTCACAGTGCTAGCCGCATGGGCCCCTGCCCTTTCTCTCCGCTTCGCCCCGCTATGTACATGCTCATCCAAGTTGTGCACAGAGTTTCAGCAGGGCCAAACCACTTGTAACATCTTGGTTTTGTGGCATTGCTTACAGCTCAGGAACTTTGTACATGCTTTCGTCTGTGCAGAACCTGTCCTCCAGTGAACTCCTACTTATTTCTTCAGGTTTCTCCTTGGTGCTTACTTTCCACAGTGAGTTTGCCCTGGGACTGCCCTCGCAGATTTGGTGGTGTTCTCTGTGTGCTTGCTTCTGTGACACCCAGTACCACTCGCATTTCCCACTGGCTGGCTTATCTCCTCTACTAAACTGGGAGCTGTTTAAGAACCAGACTTGTGTCTGTATTGTTTACAGCTGATTCCCCAGCATCTAGCACAGGCCTGGCACACAGTGAGTGCCCAGCAGTGTTTGCTGAATGGTGACTAGTTGGTGTTCACTGACTAGTTATTGCACTGAAGCAAATCTTCAGGTAGACACTCCTCATGAACTTCACATGCAGCGAAGATACCTCTTCAACCCCTGCCACATACATACCTATGTATTCTCTTTCCAAAAACAAATTATGAAATCTCTCTCCTCCCATTTAAACCTT
The DNA here is from genome assembly GCA_004027735.1 of Carollia perspicillata. Taxonomy (NCBI): domain Eukaryota; kingdom Metazoa; phylum Chordata; class Mammalia; order Chiroptera; family Phyllostomidae; genus Carollia; species Carollia perspicillata. The sequence goes on along the minus strand of PVKM010005872.1, from coordinate 35,662 downwards.
TGAACTTTAGGAATAGAATTGGGGCAGGTTTCATTAAGAATCGAATTTTTATTCTTGCTCAGTAGATCCTAAACATACTATAAGCATGCTATTATTACATAGTGCAATTTTTGAATGCCTCTAATGTACTACATTCTTTATATAATTATTTTGTCTTCATCATATGATATTTATAACTTCCAAAGTATGAATTGCGTTAGCCTTGGTAAGTCACAGAGTTTGGAGTCTGAGCTGAGGCCTTCCTTTTCTCTGTTAAAAATTTTTTCCCCTATTTTCCTCCTCTAAAACCTAGGTGCGTCTTATGGTCTGAAAAATATGGTATGTCCTTTTTATTTTCCCATTACTGCCCTCTTTTTGGCTAAGTGGGTATTTTCTAGTGTAGCATTTTAATTCCCTTGTCATTTCTTTTACTGTTGTTTTGAGTTATTTTCTTTGTCATTATACTAGGGATTATTCAAAACAGCAGGTTTTAGGTGTCTATAAGAATGTCACTTGGGTGTCCATAGAACTGGTTTCTAATGTTTGCTTTTTTGTTCCAGGTAAGGTCCATGCTTCTTGTTCCTTTGTATGTCTTTATAGTTTTTTATTGAAAATTAGATATTTAATATAATGTGGCAACTCTGGAAATCGGGTTGTTGCTCCTTGTGTTTTGTTTGGTGATGTTTCTTGACTAGTCATGTAGAACACAGAGTGGGGCAAAAGCAGGGTTGCAGTCGTTCGTATGGAACATAGTACAGCAGTCATAGCACAGGAATGCCCTGCGCTCCCGTACTCACAACTGGAAACCTGCTTTTGCCCTGCCCTGTAATGGTCTTCATCTGGTGTAGCCACTGAAGTCTTAGGCTGATTAGCTTAATTAGCTTAATAGTCAGCTAATCATTGGACAGAAAACTTCTTCAATGCCTAAATCAGCAAGTCCCCCCCAGTCTTTGCTAATGGGCTGTGTGTGTGTGTGTGTGTGTGTGAGAGAGAGAGAGAGAGAGAGAGAGAGTGTGTGTGTGTGTATGCTCTGCCTTAGCTTTCTCTAACTGCTGGTGCCAAGCCTTCAAGGTCAGCCTGAGGGGAGAGCTTAGGGCCTTCTTGGTTCTTTCTCAAACATATACACCTTCAAGGCTTCCTTGATTTCCATGAACACATTGGAATTTTTTTGGAAACCCTTATGTGAAGCTCATTGCTCTCTTTTTGGTTAGCCTGTTGTTTGGCCCAGCTGCTCTTTACACACCTCAGCCAGCTGCATAATTAATCAGAATTGTTTTTGACAAAGTCTTTTTCAGTGGGTAAGCGCAGAGTTAGGTTAAATAAAGACAGCCCCCAGACAGTTTATATAATGATAATTTTCTGGGATCGAGACTGTAGAGGAGCCACACACCCCTTCTGTTCCCTCTGGTGGCTGCCAGGCTGCTCCCCGCCATGAAGCCTGCTGTTGGTTTCCAGGCTGCTGCAGACTGGAGAAGGGGGCGGATGACTGGGGCAAGTCAAAATGACAGAAGGCTTATTGTTCTTACCAGGATTTTGCCTTTTTCTGATAAACACGTGCTGCATTTTTTCAGGTCTTTGGATAATTGCCAGAGTTCCCAAAAAGTTGATTTTAACTTTTTTTTTTTGCCAGTTTTCTTGTTGCTTTTATAGAGCAGGGAATTTTCAGAGTGGTGGTTCCTCACGCCACCATTTTTGTGGGTGTCTGCTTGCGGAATACAGGGCAGGTGTTGAACCTGTTTTTCAACTTAGTATCTTTGTTGTGGGGCTGACCAGTTGACCAAGGAATCTAAACTTTTATTTCTTTGTCTTAAAAATGGGCATATTACTATCTACCTTTCAGAATTATTGCAGGTATTAAGTGAAACAATGCATTTAACAATGTAGTGGGTAAAAACTAATCTGTGAATTTTGTCAAAAGAAAGGACACATAAGGAGTTTCAAAGGCAAAAATGAAAAAAATTGTATCATTCAGGTTTCATTTATAAAGGCAGAGCCACTCTTTGGAAATACTAAAGGAATTAGATCTAACAAACGTGGGGAGAAGAGCTGGGCGCAGATGAAGGTGTGGAAGAGGGAGTAAGAGGGTGAGGGTAAAAGCCATTTGCCGGTGCACTCGAAGTGTCTGCACAGGTGGGTAAGGCAGAACTTACGGGGAATCTGAGCAGCCAGCACCTGTGGGAAGCCATTGTGTCTGTGTGGCTACCAGCCCTGTGGGTGCACAGCGAAAGGTTGGTGGGCCCTGGGTGCTGTTGGTTTTCAGGGCCAGTAATTGGAAAGGCAAGCTGGACACACAGAGCAAGGACAAGCTGGGGTCTTCGGGGCATCACTGTCCCTTTTTTGACACTATATTTAACCATGTCAGCCTTCCAAGAATAAAGGCTGTTGCTTTACTTTTGCCTTTCAAATTCCTAACAAGTTCCCCTCTGGGCAGCTCTAGCGGGACATCTGAAAGGAGAGGGATTTTAGGAAACAGTTTCCAGTTTAAGCAAGTTGAGATATGCACAGGGGTGTGCAGTGGGTTAGCCCTTCTAACTTGGGGGTTTACCTGTTTGGAAAGTGCCAAACTACTAACAGGTGCAAAGTATGTTATAGATTGTGTATGTAGTTAAAAAAAAAGAGTTTTGCTTTGGGGAAACTTACAGATTCTTCAGTAGAAGTTTGAATATTAAAGCATTCTCAGAGCATATAAGAACAAAAATAACTAGTAACACATAATCATTTATTTTATATGTCTGCTTTATTTAATGCATGAGTTCTCTAGAGGTAATATATCAAATGAATTTTTATAAATTGAACATCTTCCTAATAAGTTACAGTACAAAGAATATGATAATTTCCAATTGGTTTTTGATTGATAATGGCATACAATTTTTTTTAACGTAGGTTTCTTGAGTTTTATTAGCATGATGTCATCAAGATCATGGACTAAAGTCTAGTGGGATGATGAGACAAGCAAGATTCTTGTGGACTAAATTATACCACCAAGTTCATGTAATTCTGAGGCAAGATAGGAAAGTGTACTTCTCTGGTTATTAGGTAGAAAAAAACATACTTGCTGTATCAGTACTTGGTTACCATGTCTCAGCGGCTGTGATGATTGGTTCCAGATCACATCTGGAACAGTAGGTATAATTAGGTCCACCGTTACACTATCATATTTATGATAATCTGTGACATTTTCCAGGACTCATCTGGGTTCTGCTTGGTTTAAATGGGTAGGTTAGACCGCCCGTAGAACCACACACACAAACACACCCTTCACAGTATCTTTCAAATTTTTGATGGTGGGACCCATTTCTGTGGTTGCGTGGATATGCAGTATCACTTTGGGTTTTTTTTAAATGGGGGAGGAATCTTCAGGAGCTTTCCTGTGGCCCTTTATTCTGCTGTAGCACTCACTGCGGGCTGTGCTGGTTGTTGATATTTCTAATTCACTTCTGCATTCAGGATTGAGTAGGTCAGAGACTTCCTAGGCCTACCATGGATAGACTGACTTCCATAAACCCTCTACCTCATCATGGTGGTGTTTTGGGTCCCAAAAGATTAGCATTAACTGAGAGCTAATCAGCCCTGAGAGGTTATTTCTTTTTCCCCAGGACACTATTACCTGGTAAATGGTCACAATTACGCCTTTGGGGAAGACTGGAGAAGAAGAATTATGGTATATATTTACTGTTATTCAGAGGCTCTGAGTCTGTGAAATGACCCAGGGATAGGAGTCAGGTGAAAGATTGTTTTAGCCTGGTGACTCAGGTCACACATCTGGTCCCCATGCCTAGATGATGGTCATGTCTTCTTTCTTCCTCCTCCCTCCCCCTCCCCTTTTTAAAATATAGGTTGAGTTTGAATTTAGTTGTCTGTCCATCTAATTTGGTCCTAAGTCTTCATGATCAGCCACCACCTTAGATCCATGCTAGCTGCACTGCGCTGATAATCACTTTGGCTGTGCCTGTTGCAAACAGGTACGCTCATGTTACTTCCAGGGCTGAAGCCAATCTCCATTACCTTGTGTTCTGATCATCACTATTGAAATCGGGAAGCTCATTTCAACAGAGGGATCTTCAGGCTTTTCTCCCATTACTTGGGACATCTGCAGTACTGTAGCACTTTCAGGGATGCTGGTCCTTCCATACCTAATTTATTTCTCAAAGCCTGGGTCCTCATGGGGTACATAGTTAGAGGTTTCAATTGATAAATTAACAACAGTGTTTTTCTTCTGAGATGTCAGATTCTTTCCTTCACGTCATACCAAGGAATTTCTGACATCTGAACTTTAGTTTCGGCCATGTTTGAGTCAAGGTCTTAGTCAAGCAGTTGAACAAACAGTGTAGAGCCAGCTGCTTGAGTCAGCACTGTGAATCGAACATTTCTGATGAGCATCTAAATTCAGCTGATTTGAAATTATGACCCTATTTGCCCGTGGTCCGACACCCTCAGACTCTCTTTTTCCACGTGGTCCCAAGGTTTTCCCTCCAGAAGTTAACAATATCTTGCAGTTCTTTTGTGTGTAAGTCTCTCGATATGTCTGGAGGCAATGAAGGGTAGAAGGGGTCAGAGGTGAGGGGGACTGGGCTTCTCTTGCAAGGTGACCTCCCGAACTGCAGCCATTGCACTGTCTTCGAGCACGATGGCACTTGTCTTATCAGATGCGGGAGGGCTGCCCCTGCTAGACACTCAAGAGGGTTTAGGGGTTTCTGTTAGCCGAGTCATCCCAGAGGTCCCCATTTTAGTCCTTCCTTCCTTCCACACTGGATTTATTTTGGGTCTTGTACTTTCATTAATCAGTGCCCTCCTTTGCTCTAACCCTCTGCTTTAAACGAACATTGCAGTTATTACTGCTATGTAACAAACCCTATCAACGTAGGTGGCTTAAAACAACAGCAATAATTTGTCTCTAATTGTTTCTGTGGAACAGAAATTTAGGGGCGACTTGACTGGCCTGTTGTGATGTGAGAAGGGTGAGGCAGTACAATATTAACTGGAAGTGAATGTTGATAAATCGAAGATGCACAGGAGTGGCCCTAGAGCAGTTATTAAAAAATAACAAAATGGTGTGTGGCTCAAAGCCAGAGAGGAAGTAAGATGAATGACCGACACATCCTCGGCTAACCCAGTCGGACGCCTCACCTGTCACGGAGAACCGGTGGGACGGTAATTCAGCAGTCCTGCAGGAGCAGCACCTGCAGTTGCTGTTTGGCTGTACCAGCATGACAGTGGCGAGGGAAAAGAAATTCCTTCTGGCAAACGCAGAAATTCCCTGAGTGTCATTTTCTTTGTGTGGGCTGCACAGTGAATTTCGAAGTGGCCAGCTGACCTTGCAGTCCTGTGTTCCCTCGCAGCGTCCTGTCATTCAGTGCACAAAGCCCAGCCTCACGTGGGCACTTCTTTCTAAATGTCACCGGATACTGTGGACTAACAGTGTCCACCCTCCCACGGTCACTGGATCCCCAGTTTCTTAACTCCAGCCAGATTAGATAACTAATCACAAATACTCATTTTCTACAGGGGTGTGTTGCCTACAGGCACTTCTGTAACCAGTTACTGTGATGGCCATTGTTTAATTGCAGACCACAGAATCCACTCAAACTGGTTAAAGCAGGAAAGAATGTATTCAGTGAATTAGCCTTCAGAATTTCTGAGAGGGTATGGGTATCGACTTTCAGTGCCAGGCTGCCAAGAGAAATGCCTTCCACTGCACTGTGAGATCTTTTCAGCAGAAGTTCCGCTATGACTATAGTGCGTTACAGTGTGTTACATTTTGGTTGAATACATCATATGCATAGATGTGTGTGTGTAAATATATATATGGTTAAATACATTAGTAACTTGTATTGTCTGTGAATAAAGGAATTATATGGATTGTATTTTTAAACATTATGTTTATTTTGGTTATTTGGGACTTAGAACTGTTTTTCCTTAGAATCCCTTTTATAAATTTTAGTTCCATTTTCAGACTCGTCTTAAAAAGCCTCCATAACCCATACTGTCTTAGAAATGCAAAAGAGCCAGCACCCAAAGAAAGCATTCCAGGAGTTTGGAAGCAGGCTGTCTTTTGAAAGATTGCACAAAAACTATACTGCTAAAGTTAAGAATTATGGGTATGTCCAACCCAAAGAAAGTTAAATGCACAGACTGCACGACTGCCAGCTTTGTAGGTTAGAGAGTCCAAGGAGCCCATCAGCTCCTGCAGGCGCTTCCTGAGTGTCTATGCCCATTGAGGCCCTGGCCGTCTTGACGACTGCGGTGACTCCGCTGCCGGTTATGAGAAGGTGTCATGAGAAGGTGTCGGTGTGGGAGGAGGGGAAGGAGCCCTACTGCGCAGCTTCCTGTTCCCCGTTGAAACTGATCAGAGGCGGGGTAATGGACATGGGTGGGGACAGCGGATTGTCGTGTGGTAGCCAGGACAGAAGTAGCGTGGGTGATGAGCTGCATGCGCACTGCGGACCTGTGAGAATCACACCTACGCCTGTGCAGCGGGTGCTTTTTAATTTCTAAAGTGAATGGACCACCTGGAAGCACATAAGTCTTGTGACGGCAAGTTTTACCTGTGAGGCAGGATGTAGTTTGGTTAAGGGGCAGGCGTTTGACCATACCTATGAAATCGTACCCCCTTCCTTCTCTTATAACTGTCTCAGCAATCCCAGGCTCCCTGAGCCTACCATTTGCTGTTGGGTAGAGGTGGATTGAAGGTGTTGCTCTAACAGATGATCCCAGTGGTGACAGCCAGAGCGGGGAGCAGGGCAGTCGGGAGCTAAATGAGTCCCCCGATATCATGAGGGACACCTCTGCCTACTGCCTGTCCTGAGGATTCTGGGTGCCAGGAAAGCAGCATTCACCTCTGATTTCTTATCCTCCCCGACTTGTACTGCATTTATTTTTACTGTCCCCTTCTTATTCAGCCCCTGTCCTCAGTGCATGAAATAACCAGGTCGTTTCAAACTCTGACAATAAAGTTTTGGGTCACATGCGGTAAAAGATCTACATGTCCTTAAAAAAATAGCAATTTCGTTCTTTCTGTTGTTATTTCTAGGCAGAGGAAATCCTCAGGCGAGAGCTGGAGAAAAAAGAAACGCCAAGTTTGTACTGCTTGCTTGGAGACGTCCTCCGCGACCACTCGTGCTATGACCAGGCCTGGGAGCTGTCCGGGCACCGCAGCGCACGCGCTCAGCGCTCCAAAGGCCTCCTCCACCTGCGGAATCAGGAGTTTAGGGAATGCGTGGAGTGCTTCGAACGCTCGGTCAAGGTTAATCCCATGCAGGTGAGACAGTTCATGAACCCTGTCTGCTCTTGCCACTAGCATTTTCCTTTGATTTTGATTCTTACTGAACAAGTACCATTTTCTGTCCTAATGGTTGGCAAGCGTGTCCTTGAGAACTAAGAACTTCATCTCCAGTAAACTTCTTGCTTGTCGCCAAAAGTAGATGGGTGTGGGCAGGCTTCCCCTTGTTCACTGTCTGTCATGTTTCTCTTAGTGACTTTTCTTTTTGTTATTTACTTCTGTTTGTCATCCATAAGGCAAATACAGAGGTTTCATTTTCAAAACTACAATTAGGTTCCATTTTCAAAAGACATGTTTGGAAGGAAAAGAATTGGAAGTAAAATTAGAGACAGTACAGGACTCTACAACTAATCGCTGAAACCAAAAGTGAAAGAAACGCTTTTATGGAAATAGGGTAATGTAGAGTGGGTTGTTGATTGGCATGAGAAGAACTGTTTAGCAAGCATTTGCTACCAGCCAGGCACCTCATTGGACGCTTGGCCAGTATTTGAACCCAGACGGTGTGAGTCCAGAGCCTGCACTCCTTTTTGTTTTAGTTGTGGCGAAAAACACATCGCATGAAATTTTCCATCTTAACAATTTCTGAGTGCACAGTCCAGCCATGTTACCTACGTTCACATTGCTGTGCAAGTGTCGCCCCACCCGTGTCCGCAACCTTTTTCATGTTGCAGAACTGACCCATCAAACAGTAACTCCTGCCCCCCGGCCCCCTAGTGCCTGGCAGCCATTCTGCCTTCTGCCTCTGAATTTGACTACTCTCAGTACCTCAGATGCGTGGAATCACACAGCATATTTGCTTTTGTGATGGCACAATGTCCGTAAGATTCATCTGTATTGTACTGTGTGTCAGAATTTCCTTCCTTTTTAAGGCTGAATTCCATCGTCTGGATGGACTGCATTTCGTTTATCCATTCATCTGTCAGCAGACACTTGGGTTGCTTCAACCTCTTGGCTACTGTGAAGAATGCTCCTGTGAACATGAGTGTGCAGAAATGACCATTCTGGAACTTGGTAGACTTCGTGCATGTCTTCTACATTGAAAAAAGAGCAGAAGTACATTTTGTTAAATGGCAGGTTAAGCTAGTTGCTTACTTTCCTCACTCTGAGCAGTGAGTACCTTCCAGGTCAGCCAGCTGTAAACAGCCTGGAGAAGAGAACAGGACAGGTGTAAGCACAGAATATCATTGAAATCAGCAGTTGCTTTGGCAGCAAGGATGCTTGAAATATGCTTAGGACTGGCTTTTGTCGACAGCTTGCTCTGAGTCAGTGGTTCTCAGCTGGGGGTGCTCCTGCCCCCGGGGTATTTGGCAGTGGGGGCCAGTGTGCTTCTGGCCTGTCCTGGCGTGGCAAAGAACCAGCCGGCCTGAAACGTCGTAGCGCCGAGGTTGAGAAACCCTGCACTAAGTTGAGTGTAACTAGACTTTTTTTGGGGTAGAAAATAGAACTCAATATTGTGTTATTAAATTTTACTTTAAATTTTCCTTGTAATTTTATGGAAAATTATATCATATCCTTGCTTATCTTAATAGCCTCTGCCTGTTACCCCACCACAGCTGCCATAAAGGTGGGGAAAATGAATCCCTCCCGTATCCTGCCACACTCTAAGGTAGATCAGTGCCATGCACCTCTCAGACTTGAAGTGTTCTCTCAAGCATGGTCTCCTTTCAACATCCGGGCATTAACACTTTCCTCCTGCCTCACCGGCTGTTCCTTCTCAGTCTTCTCGGATGGTTCCCAGGTGTGCCCTGTGGCCTGGTCCTCGGGCCTTCACTCTGTCTACACTCACTCCCTTCGTTCATCTCGTTCAGAGCTTGTGATAGCATCTTTACATTAACAACTCCCAAAGGTTTATTTTCAGTCCAGCTTCTCCCTGAACTCTAGACCTCTTGTATCTAACTGCTTTTCCAGTCTCCACATTTGTTACTTTACCTTACACTTCTAATACAAAACACCGTCCTCTCCCTTCTAGAAGCGTGCCCTGCCAGCATCAGCCCCATTTGGTGCTAGAGTCATCCGAGCCATCAGTAAATCCTGGCAGAGCTGCCTTCCAAATACACCTAGAGTCACACAACTCCTTACCACCTGCCGGCATTCTCATTCACATCCCGACTCTCTCTCACCTGATTAGTGTATTGTCTCCTAACTGGTCTTTCTGTCTCTGTCCTTGTCCCCAGCTGCCTGTTCCATGAACCTCCAGATCAGTCTTTTCAGATGTGTTATGCCTCTGCTCCATCAAAGGAGCAGTGACAGAAGCCAGTGTCCCTTGGTGGCTCTCAGGCTTTCTCCAGCTTGGCCCCTGTTGCTTCTTTCCCTCCCTTCCTCCCACTCTCGCTCTCACTCACCCCACATTAGTCTCTTTGTTCTCCCCTGAATATTTCAGGCACATTCCTGCCTCCGGATTTTAGCAACCGCTCTTCTTTTGCCTGGAATGTTCTTCTTCCAGCTCTCTGTGTACCTTGCTCCATGGCCTCCTTCAAGTCTTTGCTCAAATATCACTTTCTTGGAGAGGCCCTCGATGATCATTCTGTTTTAAGCCATACCTCCACCATATACTCCTTATTTCCTTCCCTGCCTTCTGTTTCTTCATAGCGCTTAGAATCTTCGAATATTATATATAGCTTACCTGAAAAAAATTCCTTTTCTCCACTAGGAGTAAATCCCATGAAGGCAGAGATTTTAATCTTTAAGGTCTATTTGTATTTTTTAGTGCTATAACAGTACCTATCACATATTCAGTATTCAATAACTACATGTTGAGTTAATGAATAAATAATATTGTTGACCAATTATTCATTCAGATATATGCTAATTGTCTGGGGTGCGCATAGCATTGAGCCAGAGGTGAAGCAGTAGCAGCGGATCACCAGATAGGTCAGTGCTTGCGCTTTGGTACAACCTAGTGGAATGAACACAGATAAAATAGCCAATAACATGGGGCATTAAAGAAATACCGAGTGAGTTACCTGTAAAGCACTAGTTACATAGAAGCCAAAGGGGATATTTCTGTCTTTGGTAGACATTGGAGAGCATGTTGGATTTGCTTTGAAGGACAAAGGTTACTTAAAGAGGCCGGGGAAGGGCAGTGTTGAGGGTGCCCCAGGCAGGTGAGCAGTATGAGCAAAACCCTAGAAACAGAAGAAGAAGGGGTGTGTGGGTGTGCGTGTGCATTGGGGGGACAGAGGGGTGCATGGGTAGGCTAGTGTTTCAGAGTCAAAGGGAATAGAGCAGCGGGAAAGCCAGACTGGAGCCAGATTACAAAAGGTCTTAAATGTGAGGCTGAAGTCTGACTTTTTATTTGGTAGATGGGGGGCCATTGAGGGATGGATTTGCGCTTGGCTTTGTTTTGCATGGAGGAATGTGGTGTGCATGGAGGTGATTTAGGAATTTTGTTTTGGCAACACGATGGCCATGGAAGATGCTAGATGTAGGCAGTGTTAGGAGACTGTAGCAAGAGTCTGGTGTTATCAGTGTGGAAGGAGCATTAGGAAAGAAGGGATGGATGTGAGGGAATTTGCATGGGAGAATTTGACATGGCTTAGTGGCCTCGTTGTATGATTTTGAATTAATTACTTAGCAAGACAAAAAAATGAGTTGTTCAAAGCAGTGCAAACAGATGTTATGTGAGGGTATTTTGCAGTCTGCCATGTGGATCTGATTCGGGCTGGCTGTGAGGCATTTGATGCTGCAGTTGCACAGAACTGCTTCGGGAGGCGAACTTGAGCACCACAGACCCGTCAGAGCCGCGTTCAAGTGTGAACTGTCTCTGAAGAGGGAGAGCTCCTACGTGCTGTGATCTCTGAAGTCCAGGAGTACTAGGAAAACGGAAGAACTGAATCTAAAACATTCTACCCTCTTTTCTCACATGTGTCCGCAATTAGATTTAATAACAAAATTTAGGCAAAATGAGAGTGATTATTTGAATGGCTTTTGTGCATTGTAACAACTTTCTGAAATCAAACTGGTATAAAGATACGAGTGTTTGGGATGGTCTGCAAAACTAAATGCATCATCTTACGGTGCATTTGTGAGAGAACCAGATGTGTGTGACATTCACAGAGCTTGTGCTTTTGAGATTGCTGTCACTCACAGATGCACCAGAAAAATGTTAGTGACCTGGTGTTAGAATTAGATATGACTGAAGAACTGATTAAAATGTATGAATACCTAAACTAAATTAAAGTAATACTAATTCTGTAATGCATTGCAAAAATGTGCAAATGTCATAAATGTATAGCTTGATTAGTGTTCCTTTTGTTATTTCTAAATGTTCTGGTAATCAGCATTTAAAATTTTTTATTTTTAATATACAGTGTTTTTATTTTTCAAAAATAATTTTACTTTTGAAAATAGTTTTTAAATATAATGATCTTATAGATCCCTGATCCAGTAAAACCAATTCGTTGATCAACAATTTGTTGGCCAATAAATAAGTTCTTTTTTTTTTAAGAATTTGCTTTTTTTTAGATTATTTATTTATTTTTAGACAGAGGGGAAGGGAGGAAGTAAGAGGGAGAGAAACATCAATGTGTGGTTGCCTCTCACGCACCCCCTACTGGGGACCTGGCCAGCAACCCAGGCATGTGCCCTGACTGGGAATCGAACCAGCGACCCCTTGGTTTGCAGGCCAGCACTCAGTCCACTGTGCTACACCACCCTGGGCAATAAGGTCTTCTTTTAAGTCATATAATTTTAATTATTTTTAATGTCCCATTCACTTTAAAAAATGTTGCGGTTTGCACAGTACATTATGTGGTGGCTGAACTGAGCGTTACGCGACCCTTCTGTGTCCCCGGCATGGATGTGAGAATGAGTTAGGCCGTGTCAGCCTGTGAGCAGAGCGCAGAGTTTCCGTGGGAAGACGATGGGGCAGCACTAGCCGGTGGTGGGCCGTAAACGCCTTTCCTCAGGGTTATCTAACCCTCTGGATGTGGAAGTCCGTTGTGGTTTTGAATAAAAGTGCGGTAGGTCAACAGTGGTATTGTGGGAAGTGTAAGTAAGGAACGAGTGTGGTAGAGGAGTGACCAGGGGCTTTAGTTGTGAGGATGGAAAGATAGCACAGGTTGAAGCCTCAGTACAAAGGGAAGTTTTCGGGGCCTTATTCACTGGACTGGCAGGGTGGAAGGAATCCAAGAGGACATTAATTAGTTTCCTCTGTTGTGTTAAAAAGAAAACTGTCCCTATCGATAGATACAGGAAACTCAAGGGGAAGGGCAACGACCTGCTGCAGGGGAAGCCGATGTGATTTTGGATGTGGCCTGTGCAGAGCTGCTGCTGTGTCTAAGCAGAGGACTGACGGTTCACTGGACACAAAGCCTGAATGAAGCCCAGGGGTACGGCCAGAGCGGAGCCTACAGACCGGGACTTCTCTGTGGACGTGAGGGAAAGCCACGCAGGTGTGTGTGTCCTCTGCAGACAGCTGTGCTGGAAGTGGACACCAGGCAGAATCCTGCACTCTGGGCATCTCCAGCAGCAGGAGGCAGGCAGGAAAGAGCCCGGTGAAGCAGGACTCAAACGAAAATGCTCCAGAGTGTTGATCAGAGAGGTACAGAAGGCCAGCAAGGGAGAGATTCATGGGAACTAAAGGGAGGTTACCGAAGCTTTGGGATGATCCAGCACATGACAGGGAGTGAGTCTCTGCAAGACCAGGGAATTTTAGAGAAACTGAGGCAGCCCTCCCCAGCCCAGCCTTACATAAGACCAGACTTGAACGGTATCGTACTCTGTGGTTTTAATGATCCCAGGAGCCTTCACTCTTTCTTGATTTGTAGGGATTAGCTCTATCTTCATTTCAGTGTTTGAAAGAAGAAAATGTTTTTATTTGAAATGGGTTACAGAGTTTCTGTTGTGAACTTGTATTTGTTTTGGTGGGAAGACTCGAGATTGGAGCTTACATTCCAATGGGGAAGACAGGGTGAACAAATGTGAATAATATGTAGAGAAAAAAGAGATTCTTTCCTTTTGTTTCTTCAGTTCTCATATTGGTAAGCAATAAAAAGTGCAACTTGCATAACTGCCAAGCAACACGAGCACTGGGGCAACATCGGGGCTGTAGCTGTGCCGGAGGGACTGGATCCAGAGTCCTAGTAACCCCAAGGGGTCGGATGTCGGTGAATCACCGCATTGCTCTGGGCTTCAGGTCCCTCGTGGAAAAGCAGAGATTATAATGCCTGTCTCTATTTGCTGCTGGGAAAATTAGAGCTAAGACATGTCAAATACGTCACACAGTGCCTGGCTCATAGCAAATTCTCAGGCATAGATGTCACACAGTGGGGTTCGTCCGCCCTGCCTGTTGCAGTGTGGTGGTAATGCTGGCAGAAAATCATCATTGCCTATTATCCGTAGCCTAAAGGTAGAGGGACAACAGGAGAGTCTCAAATGCAGGTGACACACCAGCACCCACATTACCTCACATTATGAATTCTCTGAAAAGAGTGGGCAAGTGTAAGAACCGTGCTAACCAAATCTAGGACAGGAATAAGTGGAGGGCATTAAACAATTAATAGCCTATCTAGTAAAAGAAAAATGTGTGTATAAAATTTCATCAACCTTTTGTTTAAAGGGAGACACCGAAGTAGAGGAATGCATTCCTTTAGAGAGAGAGAAAAGCTGGCAGGTTAAGACTTGTGTTTCTTTGGGAAAAGAAGTTAGGACTTCGTAAATGAGAAATCTGGTTACAAAAGAGTTGGTGGTAGACAATTCTTAAAAAGATGGCTACCACGCATCACTTGAGGAAAAACTGCTGCCAGAGAACATCGATATGACTCCTGAGTCGGGCGTGGGTCATTTCCCGTTGGATGAAACCACGTTCAACAACTCGTCTGCGTTCAGGGCCGTGGGAACAAGTCAAGGATTAGAAAGGAGAGAGTGGAGTGTGCCGCATGGCGTTAGGATCCCTTTCAAACATTCAGCTCTGTTATGTGTGACATCAGGAAAATTCAGAGTCACTCCCGTAAGGAAAATTATTAGCAAAAAGTGTGAAGAAACTGACCATTCAATCTGTAGAAACCTTAAAGGAGGAGGGAAATTTGAGTAGTAGGCGCATGATGTGTTTAAGAAAGGAAATTGTAATGCATAACAAATGCCACCAATTGCAGATGTGTTTTAAATACTCTTGTAAAAATTAACTTTTTAATTATAAAACTAATCATGCTCATCGTGTAGTGGTGCTTAGTCTTTGTTAGCCCTCAGAGTTCCAAACTTTAATTTCATCTTAATTATCAAGGTTTAATAAGTATTACACTCACTCTCTTCATCATACATTTTAATTATGAGGTTTAAAAAGTATTGTACTCACTGTCTTCATCACACATAAAGCCATTGTGTGGCCTTATGCAAATTACTTCTTCTCTGTGCCTCCTTTTCCTTTCAGCCCCTTTTGAATTGATTTCTAATTGAACGGATTCCCTCCTAGCTCCTCAAACCTGCTGATTCCAATAACACTATTCTATTTATATGACCTCTGTACTTGCTCTGCCACTAGATGGCACTAAGGTACCTTTTAACCCTGTCAACCCAGGGTTTTCAGAATCTGGGGTTTGATGGAGCCTTGGAATTCTTGCTTTTTCCAGCCCCTGTTAAACCAGCAGGCACTGAGACTCAGAGGTTAAGTGACATGGCCAGTGTCGTGCAGTTGCCTGGGCCCTCCTGGACCCCAGGAATCCATCTGTCCAGTTCACTGCTTCTCTAGGAAAATGTATGAGGGAAGTTCAGAGGGAGACCATGTTCTCAACCATTCCTGCTCGTTAATTGTGTTGAAAATAATTTAAAGCCATTCTTTAAGTATATATCATTATATTCAAAATAAATAGTTGGTGCCCTGGCCAGGTAGCTCAGTGGGTTGGAGCATTGTCCTGATACACCGAGCTTGCATGTTCAGTCCCTGGTCAGGGCACGTACAAGAGCCAACCAATGAGTGTGTAAATACGTAGAACAACAAACGACGTTTCTCTCTCCCCACCCCTCCACCCTTTCTCTTCAGAAATAAATCAATAAGCATGTAATTAGTTGTCCTGCTTTTGTATTGGTTCCCTCAGGAAAAAAGCTAGAGTGTCAGCTCGTAAGCATTATCGCCCCGCCTTCGCAACCAGCTGGCCTTGGTAATTGCCCTGGAAATAAGCCCTACAGAAATCTCAGCCAGAGCCTCTGTCAGGTGATTCTTTCTTCGGTCTTGCCCAGTCCCTTTGATAAGAGGTTGCCTTTCAGCTCTTTCTTCCAACTAAACATGGTCATCCACTTTTCTGTCTCATCTTTGTCCACTTGCCTACTGGAGGCAGCTTTGGGGTGGGGGTGGGTGGGGGTGGGGAGTAGACGGGCTCTGTTATTTAAAAAAATTGATCTTGGTTTTCCAGCACCTGGTCACTGCCCACCCCACCCCGTACCACTGGTGACAGGGATGGTGTTATCATAAGTCGTGGCTGTGTTGGGCAGAGCAGTGCAGTGGGAGGCAGTGTGGCCACGTGGAGAACACAAGGACTCGAGAGTCACACCGCTGGGGCGAATCTCTCCTGCCCTGCTGGACGACTCTGACCCGTCCTCACCTCTCGGTGTAGGGAAAGAGTCACTGCCTCGAAAGGCTGCTGTGAGGAGTACATGGGGCAAGGTGTGGAGAGCTCCAGTAACGGGGCCTGACACACGTGGTCGGTGCTCATTGTTCTGGTTGCTGTTGTCAGGAGGGCAGGAGTGACATAGTGCGTGAAAGGTAGGAGCCCGCGGGAAGGTCTCAGCCAGAAGAGCTGGTTTTGTTGCTGTTGTTGAAAAGGGAGGGGGGGATGCAGGGTGTGCCCGGTCTCTGTCCGTGTTTCAGA
>PVKM010005872.1:0-19500 GCA_004027735.1 Carollia perspicillata | reverse complement strand
CGTCGGAGGGTTTTTTGAGGTTTCTTTTGACTTTTTCTCTTTCATGATACTCTCTTCTTAAAAGCATGACCGTCTGGCATCAAGGTATCAGTCACTGTTAGTAACAGTAGTTTAAGATAGAAAAATGAAAGCACCAAATGTTCTCCTCAGTCCCCCCGATTGAGGTCTTCAGTTGGGAAGCAAGTTACGAACGTGTTGTTTATGGTTTAGCGGGTCAGCCCCCGGCAATAAGACCCTAGAGTTTGTTTTAAAGCCACTTTATGATCTCAAAGAATAGGGCGTGCGAAAGTCATCTCACATTAGAGTTACATGTTATCAATACTAGACGAAAATCCTCTAGCAACTAGTGATGCTAGAATTGTTCTTCAAATGCAAATTATTAAAACAACAACACAAATGAGCAAGAGTTAAAAGGGAACCTTAATACGTATTAAGTTATCTTCCTGATTTTCATTACATTTATTTTCATTTTAAGCCAAAACATTGACTTGTTTCAAAAACTTCAAGCTGAATAGTCGCCTCATTGCCAACGATAACATCTAGAGCTATAAGACAAGTACTAATTTTAAATGCCTATAACCTTTGTCTTTTCAGGTGGGTTGGAAAACCAGGCTCTTTACTTACATGTTGACTTTACGTTCTCTGTCTGTATAACGACACAGGTGAAATAGTTTTCTGGGGAGTTGGTTCTTTGCTGATGAAGAAAGCACGGAGGGCACGTGCATTTTGAAAACTCTGAGGGCAGTTCTCATTCGGTGTTTTTTTATTTATTCCCAGAATGAGATGTCCCTTGTTCCAAATAAACTTGCTACTGTAATTCGTTTGGTATAAGATGGCATCAACTGTAAGAGGCACGTTGAAGTGCCGCCTCGATGCTGCCCGTAAAACTCTGACAGCTATTGCTCATTAAGATGCATCTATTTCAGAGATGGTCAGTGGTGAAGGGGAAGTGTACCTTACAACCGATGAAACACACAGATTTTGAAACTTTCGACTTGGTTAGGAGTTAGAGATCTTGTTTTGTGCATTGCTTTATAAGTCAGCATCAGATTTCAGGCCCGCTCAGACTGTGCCATATTTAGTGAGTGTGGTTTGGTGCGTTGTAGCTCTTTTCACTTGCCTGATTGGGTAAGTAACCAGATGGAAGTAAAGGGAATGAGTTCGTTTTTAAGTCGCTGGAAGTCCCTGGATTTTAAAAGCGTGTTCTAACTTTGTTTCAGCCTGATGCCTCTGCTACTCCTTCCTCCCACCAAACGTGGGCCCACCCCCACCCCTTTTCCGCTGTCACCTATCCCCCTTAACAAAGTCTGTTCTCCATAAAAACGCCTGATGGCAGTAATTTATAGCCTCTCCTGAATTCAAGACGAAGTGTTATAAACTGCCCAAGGATGTTTGCTTTCTAAGCTTTATCTCTAATTACCAGGGAAAAGTCTTTATCTACTTAAAGAACCTTCAGGCCTCAACTAGCCATATGGAACAAGTTTTGTGGGCCTTGCTGGGGTGGAGGGATGTGGGGGAGCCTTCTGCTCTGCCTCTGTGGAAGGCTCCAGGACAGACAACCGCGCACCTCACTTCCTTTCCCACCCTGAGGCGCTAAGCACCGCCTTTGTGCTAGGAGTCAGCAAGAAGGCCCACTGCTTCCATTCCGCTGTCGCTGGCTGTATCTGAAAGGAAGGCAAACCTGACTGTAAGGCTGATTTCTGACTAATCTCATTGAATTTTTATCAGGCTTATCTTCCTTTTGATAGGGGCTATTGAATTTTAAGGAAATCCTGTGAAGTAAAGATTTCTTTTGTAATTTCAATAGCTACTTGCTAATGCACCGCTTTCCTAAATCTCTGTGTTTTCAGATCATACTGACTTAAGTCAGGCTTTCCAGGCTGAGATACTGGGCCCTCTTTTTCTGAGGGCTCTCAGGCTGCCTAGGCAGAGATGCGCCCAGCGCAGTCTGACTCTCTGAGGGCAGGCCGTAAGGCTACTGCGGTCTTCGAAGATGAAAACAAGTTTTTCTCGAGTTGGTAATACACACTTGTCAGTTGTGAATCTACTGATACTTTGTACACTTTTTACATACTTGATGCTCGGTATAAATGCTAGATTAATCTCATACTTAGAGTTTCAGGGCTTACAAACATCTCATTCATTTCATTCATGGAGTTTGCTCAGCAAAAGATGTACAATGATATTGCAAATGCATTCAGTGTCGTATCAGCTTTGAAAATTATATGGAAAAAGTTATCTCCACTTGGTTAATTTCTGTATATTTACATTCCTTATAAAATGTAAGTCAAATATTTAATGTATAGCTCTGTGTTTTTTACAGTAGTGCTTGTTGATAGTACCTTAAATAACGTTCAGATTACATCCCATAAATGTCTCTGTGTTTGAGTGATGGACTGTTGGTCTTTGCAGCTCGGGGTGTGGTTTTCTCTCGGCTGTGCACACTTGGCCTTGGAAGACTACGGAGGCTCCGCGAAGGCATTTCAGCGTTGTGTGACTCTAGAGCCCGATGTAAGTCTGTCTGGTCTTCTTTCCTTATTACAGCTCCACTTCGGTGTTCTCTGAGCTGTTTGAATTGTACTGCAGTTCAAAACAGAGATTCCTGTGGGTGTACAGAGGGTAGATATTGTGCACAATGAAAAAAAAGAAGGCCCCAAAGTTCAGTTTTTCTATTATTTTATGTTTGAAAAAGAACAGCAGTTCATTTTATGTTGGAGGAAAGTATAAATTTGACAGAAGGTCACACCTTAAGGTATTTGATTTCTAAATCTAGAAATGAATTTCTTCTCAAAATAGCAAAATTACTCATGGTTTCACTTAGAAAATAATTTTGATAACAGTTTTTTAGTTAAAACCATACTTTGCTGAAGTATACATTAAAGTATCACATATATTTTGTCATTCACTAACATGTGCTGGCTATGTTTATTAGAAAGTTCTTTTAGGTTATAGTTTTTTAATATTTGACAGCTTTACTGAGATGGTGAATAATTCACATACCTATAGTTCATCCATTTAAAACGTACAATTCAGTGATTTTTTTCATATATTCAGAATTATGCAGCCACCACCGCAGTGTTAGAGTGTCTTTAATATTACAAAAGGAAAACTTCTGCGCCCCCGACGAGCCGCGCCCCACCCCTCCCAGTGGGGGCGTGCACATCGTGCTCTCCTGTGGCTGGCTTCTCTCGCTCAGATGAATGTTCTCCTAGTTGATCCCTGTTGCTGTACCAGTACTCCATTCTTTTTTATGGCCAACCAGCCTTCCGCTGTGGGGGCACATCATGTTATTTCTCCGTTTATCACCTGACGGATGTTTGGACTGTTCCCACTTTTTGGCTATTAAGAATCATGCTGTTGTGCACATTCATTTATACGTTTTTGTGTGGAAAAATGTTTCTGTTTCTCTTGGGTATATACCTAGTAGAGGAGTCAGATGTTAGCTCTGTGTTCAAAATTTTGAGCAAACGCCAGACACTATTTCCTAAAGCACCATTGTATTTTTTTATTATTTTAAAATATATTATTGTATTGATTATGCTATTACAGTTGTCCCAATTTTTTTGCTTTGTCTCCCTCTGCCCAGTAACTGCCCCCCGACTCCCTCAACTATCCCCACAACATTTTTCGTGTCCATGGGTCATGCGTGTAAGTCCTTTGGCTGCTCCACTTCCTCTACTGTCCTTTACGCCCCCGTGGCTGTTCTCTGACTTAACTACCTATCGGTACTTCTTAGTCCCCTACCTGCCTCACCCATTCATTCCCCTACATTCCCCTCCCAACTGGCGTCCATCAAAATGTGCTCCATATCCATAGTTCTGTCACTGTTCTTGTTTGCTTAGTTTGTTTTTTAGATTCAATTGTTGATAGATATGTGTTTATTGCCATTTTATTGTTCATAGTTGTGATCTTCTTTTATTTAAAAAAGGCCCTTTAACATTTCCTATAATAATGGTTCGGTGATGATGAACTCCTTTAGTTTTTTCTTGTCTGGGAAACTCTTTATCTCTTCTTTGATTCTAAATGATACTTTTGCTGGTAAAGCAGTCTTGGCTGTAGGTCCCTCTTTTCACGACTTTGAGTATTTCTTGCAAATCCCTTCTAGCCTGCAAAGTTTCTTTTGAGAAACCAGCTAACAGTCTTATGGGAACTCCCCTGTAGGAAACTAACTGCTTTTCTCTTGCTGCTTTTAAGATTCTCTCTTTATCTTTAACCTTTGGCATTTTAATTATGATGTGTCTTGGAGTGGGCCTCTTTGCATCCATCTTGTTTGGGACTCTCTGTGCTTCCTGGACCTGCATGTCTATTACTTTTACCAAATTAGGGAAGTTTTCTTTCAAATATTTGAAATGTTTTCTATATTTTTTCAAATAGATTTCTAATTTCTTATTCTTTCTCCTCTACTTCTGGCACCTCTATGATACAAATGTTTGAATACTTCAAGTTGTCCTAGAGGCTGCTTATACTATCCTCATTTTTTGTATTCTTTTTTCTTCCTGTTGTTCTGATTGCATATATTCCAAATTGCATATATTCTTTTTGCTTGCATATATTCCAAATCACCAATTTGATTCTTGACTTAATCCACTCTATAAATTGTTCTTTATTTCAATTAGTGTGTCCTTTGTTTCTGACTGGATCTTTTTTATGCTGTTTAGGTCCTCACCAAGTTCCTTGAGTATCCTTGTAGCCAGTGTTTTGAACTCTGCATCTGATAGATTGCTTATCCATTCTGTTTAGTTATTTTTCTGGAGTTTTCATCTGTTTTTTCACTTAGGCAATAGCACTTGCCTGAGTGAAAGAACTGATCAAATTCGTTGTCTCCTCATTTTGGCAGCCTCCCTGTGTTTGTTTCTGTGCATTAGGTAGAGTTGCTGTGACTCCCTGTCTTGGTAGTGTGGCCTCATGTAGTAGGTGTCCTGTAGGGTCCAGTGGCACAGCCCCCCCATCATCCAAGGTGGGTACTTGAGGTGTGCCCTTTGTGTGGGCTGTGGACACCCTTCTTTTCTAGTTGAGCCTTAATTGCTGTTGGCAGGTCAATGGGAGGGATTTACCCAGGCCAGCCAGCAGCAGGGACTGGCTGTGACCACTGACCACCACCCTCCACCCTCCATGGAGGATCAGCTGTGCAGGGGCAGGGTGGTGGTGCTCCGACGTTGTCTGTAGCTGTCCACTGGGTGCACAGGCTCTGGGGTTTCCCAGGTGGTGCAGGCCAAGGTCATTCCTCACCTGTGTTCTGCCTGGGGCCAACCTGCCTGAGTTATAAAGCAGCCTGAGTTGGTTGCTACTTGTTCTGGGCTTGGAGGTTCCCAAGCAAAGCCAAGCTATGAACCTAGACTGGCTGCTTCTAGTATGAGGCTTCTGGTTTCTCAACATCTTTGTCAATGCTTATTATTGTCTGCCTTTTTTATTATACCCATCTTAGTAGATAGTATCTCATTGTGATTTCAATTTGCATTTCCTTGATGGCTAATGATTTTGAGCATCTTTCCATGTGCTCATTGGCTATTTATGTATCATCTTTGGATAACTGTTTATTTACGTCCTTGGCCCATTTTTAAATTGTGTTGTCTTTTTATTATTAAGTTGTGAGAGTTCTTTATATGTCCTGCATACAAGTTCCATATCAGATCTATGATTTGCAGATGTTTTTTCCCTTCCTGTAAGTTGTTTTCTACATTCTTGATAGTTTCTTTTGAAGCATGTAAGTCTTTAGCTCCGATGAGGTCCCACGCCTCTGTTTTTCTGTTGTTGCTCTTTCTGTTGGTGTCATATCTGAGAATCCACGGCCAAACCAAAGGTCATGAGGATTGACCCCTATCTTTTCATCTAACAGGTTTACTGTTTTAGCTCTTATAATATGTCCAAATCTGCTCTTAAACTTATTCATTAAACTTATCACACTGTGCGTCACGGTGGATGTTAACCAAACGTGGTAATTCATTGCACAGTATATTCATGTCTCAAATCATTATGTTGTACACCTAATACAATGTCATATATCAGTTATACATCAGTTAAAAAAACTACACATCATTTCAGATAATGTGTTTTTTTAGTTCAAGAACTTTCATTTGGTTCTTTTTACAATTTTCATGTTTCTACTGAGATTCCCCAATTACATTCTCTTATTATGTTCATGTTTTCTTTCATATCTTTGATCGTGTTTGTAACAACTGCTGTGAAGTCCTTGTATGCTTATTTCCATGTCTCTTTCATTATTGTCTCTGCTTCCATTAACTGATTTTTCCTTTGGTTATGGATACACTTTTCTGCTTGTTTGCATGCATGTCTACCAATTTTTTATTGTGGATGCTGTGATGTTGAGTTTCTGAGTTTCCCCTCGGAAGATAGTGTTTTGTTTTGGCTTTTGGTTAATTTTCTTGTGTGTGGATCAGCTTGATTTTAACCTTTGTTAGGGTGGTCTGGAGTTGTCTCTAATTCTGTGGTCGCAGTCACCCTTCTCGTAACATAGTGCCTTTTGGGACAGCACTGAATGCCGTGGGTGGTTGCTGCCTTCCGCGTTCTCCACTCCGGTTAGCTGGAACTTGAGTAACTGCGAGCACTGCGGTGTCCAGAGCCTCCACCCAGTCTGCAGCTTTCTGCCAGGCCTCAGGGAGTTTTGCCCTGCGCATGTCTAACTTGGTGTTCAGCCAAGGACTCAACGAGATGCTTTTTGAAATTTCTGGAGCTTGTCCTCTGTGCAGTTATGTCTTCCCTGGTATCTCGCTCTGCAAATTCTAGCCACCTTGTCAGCCCTGAACTCTGATCTCTCCTTCCTCTCGTAAGACTTGCTGTGCCTTATTTGGTTTCTGCCTCTCTAAGTGCCGCTAGTTAGAAGCCTGGGTTGGTTAGTGAGATACCTCAGTTGTTGGCCCTGTCTCCGGGGTCACAGTCCTATGATCCAGTCTGTTGTCCAACTTCTCAGAGGCACTTGTTTCCTAAGTTTTGTCCAGGTTGTCGCTTTTTATGGCAGCGAGACTACTCTGGTCCTAACTGTGCTGTGTCTGTAAGCAGAGGTCCACCGCCACTTAATTTTTAGATCACGTGTATGGAACTTGAGAATTGTGTGCCTGTATTTTATAAAAAGCAGAATGAAGAGGACCAAACATTCATATTGTGCTTATTAGAATCAACATTAATATAAAAGTTTTCATTTAATTTTGCCATTGCATAGAGGAATAGGTAGAAATAGTTTGATGACATACTTAGTAGTACCACTGGAGCACGCACACTCCTTTATTGTGTCTGGTGAAGGGCGACGGGGAAATAGCAGAGCCTTTAAGATAGGAAAACAGTATTCTGCGTTGCGTTGGGTTTGCAGTAAATCTGTATACTATGTAATTATGTTGTAAATTGTCACACTCTTTTGTAAATCTAAATTCGGAAATAAAATCCTAACTAAATTCCAAATTAGTGCTCTGACAGTTACGTCAATTTGTTGACTATTTTTGTGACTTTTTCATCCTAAACTATAAAAGTTACATTTAATTTATTTAATTTTTTTCATACGCCTTTAGGTGTACCTTGGTGAAGGTCATGATTGTACAGAGCACATCTTAGACTAGGAAAATATGTTGTATTTTTGGTTTAGCAATTATTTTACCTAAATGAGAATAGTCTGTAACTGGGTTCTCTGTCATTTCAGAATGCTGAAGCTTGGAACAATTTATCGACATCCTATATCCGATTAAAACAAAAGTAAGTGCAAGAACTTTGCTTCCAAAATCAGTGAAGGAGGTTTTCTTCACCTGAATTCTGACACATTGTGCCTTATAGCCATTTGACTTTTAAATGTAGTTTATCTCTTGAAAATATTTAATATGTAATAAAATAAGAAATATTATTTGAAATCTTTATATACTACTGAAGTTTTGCATCGTAAATTTCATTACATGATAAAAGCAAGCATGCCTTTTAGTTGGTCAACTCAACTGGTAGATTCTTATCGATTGTTTGTGGTCACCTGGACATGATTAAAAAATAGAAATACGAACCAGTGTCTTTGGGGACTGTAGGTTTAAACACTAAAATATGCCATATTATTTAAAAATTAACAATATCGGTAGTGTGTTGTAAATATTAAGCGAGAAGTGCAAAGAGGTCTGTAAAAATAGCGGGTGAAGTTTGTAGAGCACTTAGTTAGCACCGGACATCTCGGAAGAGAGAGGGTGGACGGTCCTGGGTCAGAAGTGCTTCTGAGAAAATGCTGGGATCAAGCTCACATTTGAAGAACAGGTCGAGGGCTCGGGGAAATCTTTCCAGGCCAGGGGAATTTGATCAAATGCGGAGGGATACGAGTGGACACAACAGCTTAGGAAATGAGAAGTGAAAGAATGCAGCCATAGACTCTAGTGAGATCAATAGTGAGTGGAAAGGTTTGGAAAGGTCATTTGGGGTCAAATTGCAGTAAGCTCTAGTTATCTGACTAACAGTTGAGACTGTTCCGTTGGAAATAGGAAGCCAGGATTTCAGTGGGAGTAATTTCATGAAGAAAAAAGCTTTTGGGGAAGATTTATCTGGTGGCAGTGTGTGAGGCAGACTGGAGAGGAAACGGGGCTGGGAAACCAGTTACGGGACAGCTGTTGTAACAATCCAGGCAGGAGATAACTAGACTGGAAAAAGAAGGGGCAGATGCCAGTTTATAAAGGGGACAGCCAGATGGGCTTGCTGACTGGCTACGGAAAGCGAGGGAAAGGGCAGAGACAAAGGCTGCTGGTACCACAGCTTTAATGAAGCAATTAAAGGATGGATATATTTTTCTTTTCATTTGCCCTTATTTTCAGACTTAATTTAATTTTTCTTTGTGGATTCACAAGATACTTCTAAAGATAACATTAAATCTCCATTGCATTGAGATCATGAAATGCTTCCGCTGCTCTTGGATGACAGTCTACAAAAATAAAGTACTGTTTGTTCTACCATTTTCTTCAGAAAATAATATTATGTTCTTGATTGCAACTGATTGTGGCGAAACTCACTAGAGACCCTTTTGATCAAAAGCAAGAGCGAGGAAAATCCCTGTCATCGTTGTAGAATGGTCTCAATGGGTTTTTCAAGCAGCCCTGATAGTTTTGTATGTAGTGAGTTTCTAGATACCCAACCTTGTCCTCCAGCCCAGTAATCCTAAGAATTCTGCTTTCTCCCATAGGGAATTTTACACATTGTTCCTCAACTTCTTTTCGATGCTTCTTGTCTTCATGTAGCTCCATGAATAGGCTTCTGTGTAAAAGTGGGGTTGTAAGGTCAGAGGTAAATCACTCCTTTATTCCTAGCTTTTTACTCTTTCCTTTCTCTGCTGCAGTTCAGGACAGAGCTAATTTTTGACTAGGGGAAATTATCAGTGTTCCTCTCAAAGGAATTCTGTCCATGCCCTAAAGTGACTCTGACTTCAGCCCCACCTCCTATGCCAACGGAAGGACTGGGGAGTCTTAGCTCCTGACCGTTGAAGGTGGTTGCTGTAACGTGGGCATGGGCACAGAGAGTGGAACAGAGAAGGGAGAAAGTCCAGGAGGAACAATCGATGGCTAAATTTGAAATAGTGTTAGAGTAAGGGTGCTTTCATTTTTATCTATAAAGGATGGTGGGCCAAGGGATAAATGAATCAGTACATTTCATAACAACTTAAGGTACATTGTTTAAAGTAGAGACTAAACTAAACTGTTGTGAATTGGCTGTTATGAAAAGACTGAAAGGACTTAATTGTAAGGAAATCATTTTGATCGATACCATGGATATATTAGAGATTGATCAAGAATGCTTTTGTTTGCTGAGGTGTTTAGGTTTTAGAGTAGGTGACATGAAGTTCTGTTGACTTCCTTGTCAATAAGAAGTTTTTAATAGTCTTTCTCTATTTTCTGAAGTGGCTGGTGTAAGACAAGGATTTCGTGGTAGTTTGGTAAACCTTGCCTATAAAACTACCTGTCCTAGCTTTAACTTTTATTGATTTATTTGGCTTTTATTTCTTTAGCCCATTTTGCATAATTTGCCCATAGTGCTCTCTTATGGTTTTTTATTAACTCTAAATGGAATTTAGTTAGACATTTGTCTGTTTCATGAGTTATTTTCAAAGAGCCAGCTTCTGATTTAGTTGATTATCCTATTCTTTATTATTATTCTGTATCTTAACTCTTCTTTTCTTGTTGCTTAAGTTAATTTGGTGTTTTCTTATAGAAAATAAATGGAATGTTTTAACTCACTTATTTTCCATCTTTCATATCTTATAATTAATGCATGTGAGGTCATAGATTTCCTTCTGAATGCTGCTTTACCTATATCCAGCATATGGTGATATATTGTACTTATATTAATTTCTAAGTATTTTGTACTCTTTAATGTGAACTTTTTTCCCCACCGTTGTTTTTTTTTTTTTAGGAGTGCATTTTTAAATTCCCAGGAATACAATTTTTAAACTATCTATTGACTGTTGATTTCTTTATCTAAACTTATTTTTATATTTTTTAAGATTTTATTTATTTATTTTTAGAGAGAGGAGTGGAGGGAGAAAGAGAGGGAGAGAAACATCAATTTGTGGTTGCTTCTCACATGCCCCCTACTGGGGACCTGGCTTGCAACCCAGGCATGTGCCCTGACTGGGAATTGAACCAACGACCCTTTGATTCGCAGGGTGGTGCTCAATCCACTGAGCCACACCATCCAGGGCTGACTGTTGATTTCTTATTTAATTGTAGATAATAAGCCTATATACTTTTAGTTTTATTTTTTAATACAAATAACTCATAATAATTTTTGTTCTAAATAGTTAAAAATGGACTGACATATTTAATTAGTTTCCCTTATCAGCATTAGTCACTTCTTGTATTGCTTTCTTTCTCTTTGAATTAATTCCATTTTATTTTTGTAAGGAGGGATCCTGTAGTAGTTCTTTTAAGTTGGGGTCAATAGGTAGTAAACTTTCTTAGTCTCCGTATATCTGAAAATGTTTGATTTTGCATTTACTCTTGAGTGGTATGTTTAGCTGGTTGTAAAATTTTTGACTGACAATTATTTTCATTCTGCACTTCAAAGGTAGTTTTGTGTGTTCCTCTACCATTGTTTTTTGCTAATGATGCATCTACTGTTCTCTAATTGTCATTATTTTGTAGGTTTTAGGATTGAGTTTATGTCCTATAATTTTACACAGTATGTGTAGGTGTTGGTTTACCTCTGTAATGCTCAGTATGCGGAATATACTTCTGAGCATAGAATTTAGGTCTTTGTTCAGTTTTGGAGAATGCTTAGCTATTTTTTTTCATAGGTATTATCTTGCCATTTTCTGTATTTGTTTACTCTGGAATGTTTGTCAAATATATGTTTGAGGCTTACCTTTCATTTTGTCCTCTGTTTCTTTTACTTTTTTATTTTTAATTCCAAATTCTCTGTAAATTCCTCACTTTTATCTTCCAATTCATCTGTTCTATCTTTGGCTGTATGCAGTGTAGTTATTATCCTCCTGAGGTTTTCTTGTTCTAATGTCTCAATGCCAAAATTTCTAGTTCCTTTTTATTCACATCTCCCCAATCTTGTTTTATTTCTAACTGTTCTTGTTTTGTAATTTCCTGCTTCTTTAAAAAATTTATAGGGAAGATTTAGGTGGTTTGGGGTTGGTAGGGTCTCTAATTCTGTTCATTAGCCTGAAGGATTAAGGGCTATGAGAAAGTCCACATCAGTATTTTACAGTTAGCTATGGTTTATTCAGCTATGATGACTTACACTGTTCTCTTTCAACTTTCACTCTGATAGAGAAAAGGCCTTTAGAACTTTACAAGAAGCCCTCAAGTGCAACTACGAACACTGGCAGATCTGGGAAAACTACATTCTCACTAGCACGGATGTCGGGGAATTTTCTGAAGCCATTAAAGCTTATCACCGGCTCTTGGACTTAAGAGACAAATACAAAGATGTACAGGTGGGTTATTAATATTTTGTTATTTCAGTTTGCGTTTGGTATTAACATTTGATTAAAGGATATAAATTGTTTCCTTGATTATAAACAGGAAGATTTTGCTAAACACATGTAATTGATAAAAATAGTGTTTTTTTCTGTAGTCAAATATTCTGTTACATATTAGATCTGGCATTCCAGGGTCAAATATTTGTGCAGTCACAGATTAACATTACTGTGGCCCAGTTATGAAAATCTGATGTGTAGTTTGCATATGTAGTCAGCCTGCAGAAATGGAATGCTGTTTGTGTTATTTATTACTTTAGTTGTACCATGTAATAGCTGGAGGAAGTCCCACACTCGTTTATTTACTCACTGAGCAAGCATTTACTGCATACTTTCCGACTATCCGAACAACACAGAAGTGAAGACTTTATATTTTCTTTGCAATCTTTAATGAGCTGGTCCTCTTCTTGGTGAGATGAAGTCGTAACTGGTTGACTCCTAGCACATCACAAAAAACACTAGATCCACTCAGAAAATGTGGGTGACTTGAAGCCCCTGCGTTTAAATGTACCAGACTTCATGGGTTCCCCTGTGGTTGAAGACAGTGTACGAAGACAAGGTGCACAGGAGGGTGTTGGGTCAAAATCAGGAGGCTCGGAAATATAACCCTTTATTTGCAATAATGAACATACTCTATTTAAAATGGTGAATTTGGAATTACGAAAAAATAGAAATAACTGGAAATAACATCTAGATGGTAATACCTCACTACCCTTTTGACTTAATGTCTGTACTTGAAATGTTTCAAAATGTCTTACAGTCCCAGCCCTTGACCTGTGCATGCTTGGTCTTGCAAACCCAGCTCTATAATTAGCTGAGCTACTTTAAGGCTCAGGTCCTCGGTAACCACTTGAAAGATCTGTGGCTTCAAGTAGCACCATATACCCACTTACAGGAGCTATGTCGGCACCTTCAGTTACTTTTCTTTTTCTTATTTTTTGTCCTTTCTAAATATTGCATGTTGACCAGCCATTATAGAAAGAAGGACCTTGAATTATATAGTGAGGGCCAAATAAAATGTGGATGGAGACACAGCCATTTTACACCCTGGAGAGGACAGGAACCCTAGCAGCTGTAATTGGCACAGTCCTCTGGCGGTCTAGTACTTGTCCTATTCGCAGAGCTGAAATTCTCCATTGAGGTGCTTCTTTCTCTTCTACACTCAGCCCCTTGGCAAAGGGTACCAATGAGGTTTTGAACAGATTTCAATGTTGCCCGACTACTGAGCATGGGGCAGAGATTCCAAAGTGCTTATATATTTTTTATAGTTCAACTGTAATTTTTAAAAAGGCCCTTCTCTACTAAGAAAGCATTCTAAAGCCTGTTCTTAAAATCTCAGGAAGAACATAATTTATATTGATAGTACATTTCATTTGACATTTGAAATAAACTCTCATTTTTCCACTCACATTAAAAAATACACAGAAAACACTCACACCCACCCTCCTCATGTAGCCCAGCATTCTGTAGCATTGCAAACTGCCAGAGCAAGAATTCTCACTGCTGGAGGGGCCCTGAGTAAGCTGCACCCCCACCAGAGTGGAGGGTGATGCTCCTCCTGGCTGATCAGACGTGGAGGAGTGGGTCTCCAAGCAGCCAGTCTGCTTTCTGCCCTACTGGCATTGCTGCTGGCTGCCGAGACTGTCGTCTCTTCCCGAATTGTCTTAGAGTTGGCTTCCTTGGTCAGTCTGATTCCATTGATCTATCATATGTCCCCAATTTCTAACTGGTCTGCTGTTTTTCCTGAAGTGAGTGCAGTTTCCCCTTTCAAGTCCATATTTCGACTCTTGGAAATCCTTCCTATCTGCTAAGGATGAGTGAGAGCTGGCTAGCCAGACTAGCTTTTTAGTTCCTGAGACAGTTCTGATCGTCTTTATAGTTGGTGAAGTGGATCCCATCTCCTGGGGTCCATGGCATTATGGATGAGACATGAGACAGATTCACACGGACTACTGAATCCTGTGGAGGAAAAGGAACAGCATGGCCACTCTCTCAAGAGCAGAGTGCCTCGATCCTTGCCTCAACAAGCTTTTATTGGGTTCAATTTGCACAGGAATACAGGGTGTATACGTAAAGCTCATCAATCATCGTCAGGCAGAAATGATTAAACAACAGATAACATTCAAAGAACTCTGAGGGCTCATTCTGCATCAGGGTCAGATAGTTAAAGGGCCATAAAACTTTGGGGAACAAACTCATTTCATGGTTGGACCCTTATCATTTAAATTGAGGGTATGAGCAAAGCAGGTTTCACAGGATTTTATGCATTCTTTCTTAGGCCTGATTGCCCTAGGGAACCCGCCCTTTCGAGGAGCACAGGGCCGCACCCACCTCCGGCATTGTTTCAGACTTAAGTCAGGCAGGGGAAGTAAGGCAGCCAAGAGATTAGGAGACTTCTTGCAGACAGAATGAGGACTCAGGCTACGTCAAAGCTGAGGGGCGAGGGTCCATCAACCCCTTTTTCTGTAGCCCCCCAAGGCCTTCCCTGAGGGCCCCTTTGTGACCATGCCTGTCTTAAGTTGTCCCTCTTTTGAGGAATCTTATCTGTTACTGACTAACCAGTCATCCACCCAGGGCCAAGCAGGGTGAAGAGAAAGGGAGCAGAGATGGTGCCCTACAAGGAAGATAAGCTTTGTCTGCTAAGTGGCTTCTGGTCCCAAGGTCCTTTACTCAGCCTTAGCCACGGGGGATTACAACTTCTGAAACCAGGCAAGGCAGTCCCCAACACTTGGCGCCCATAGGAGTAGTTTTGCATAAGGAGCTCCGTGGCTGGGGCTGGGCCCCTCTTCTTTCTCAGGAGGCAGACTTTTGCATGTTACTGTACATAAGCATCCAAGGAAGTGGACTTTTCCGTTTTACCTCTCACTCCTTCTCCCCTGCTCCTCGAGGCACACACATCATGGCAGAGTGGGACATGATAGATTGGTAATAACTAACATTCGGTCAGGGCTTGCTGTGTCCAGACAGCATTCTAAGCACTTGACGTGGGTTAACTCAGGTCGCCCCAGCTCTGTGAGGTAGGGGTGCGCTCTCAGAAGCCGTGTCTCACTCCAGAATGTTTGCATGTGTCTCCCCCCTTGTTTTAAGGAAATTAATGATATGAAACATGGTGACTGTTCAAAGACTGTTTTGAAAGCACATTACTTGTACATCATAAAGAGTTATAAAGTCATTAAGTTATTGCTAATTGTAGTTGATTTAGATGGTATCGTATATCAAGTATGCCAAGTATCCGAGAGGCACTTATTCCAGAAAAATGGCAAAACAAAACAGTGGCTTTATTGAAGATGACAATTTAGAATGAAACAGGTTCAGCCTTGCTTATCCCAATCTCCTATAGTTACAGCAACTGCAAACGTATTGGAGAATTTTACTTAGGAGTTTCCTTTGTTCTTACCACTCTCCCACTCTCCCCAGTTTAGGTGTCTCATTTTCTTTCAGGATGAAAAAAGTTCTTGCAAATGTTTAGAATAACACTGCTGTTTGTGCGAATCTGCAAATGTGTGGGGAGAGAGGTGACATTTAGAATAATATATTGATACTCACAGTGGTAGATACCAAGGAGATAGCTCCAGCAAAAATAAGCTGTGTGTAGGTAGTTGATTCCAACGATAAAACTTTCAGTTGTTGATTTGGCATGTTGCACACCTAGTCAAATTCATTGGAATTATAAGAACATGTGCATAGAAATCTTTCAGGGGCCTTCTCTAAGACAAATAAAGGAACTCAAATAATGGTATTTATTCTAAGTCAGTAAATGGTATTCTAAGTCAGAATGGGCAATTCTCAGTCAGTATAATTCATTTTGAAATAAAAAGGTATTTTTTCTTAAGTTTTTAATAGAGAACTAATAAGGAAGCAAAGCTTAAGGAAAATGTAAAGAATGATAGTATAGTGTAACATTACATTTTTTAAATATTATCGAGCCATTACATTTTTAAAATTTTATGAACATTTTTCATAAAAGGAAAAAAAGTCTTAAATCACTCTGAACTTCAGTGAATATTTAATTGTTTCCTAGAGAAAATGATTAGGACTTAGTTTAAAGTCATGGCTAGCTAATAGTTTAATCTATTTTTCCCTCTAATTCTTTTTGTTCCTCAAACTCAGAATATGAAACAAACCTTCTTTTGCACACTGGTATTCATCTGAGTTTGAAACTAGTTTCTGGAACAGTTTAGTATTTCTAGAAACACTCCAGGGTGGCACATGGACTTGTGGGGTTTCGTCCTGCAGCCCTGTGCCGCTCGAAGGAGCCCCAGGACTGGGCCTATTACGAGAACTATTGCTGATAAACAGAGCGCTCTGAGAGATGTGTTATAACGCAGTGTGCTATAATGATGTTATAGCTATTAGCTTAATTTTTTACGTTTGGTTTTGTGGAAATGTTACTAAGAACATAATGACTAGATAACCAGTAACTTTTCTCGGGTCACATATGGTCTTTAGCACCTTATGGTAGACACTTCCAGGTATTCAGGCGGAGAAAGGGCCACCGTGAGCTAATGTTCACTTTGCACCAGGCCCTGTTAATAGCTCCCTTTCAAAGGGTCACAGAGTGCTGATGGCACTGTTTAGTCTCTGGCAGGCATGGGCAGAACTACTCCATAGTAGTGAAATCATCACTGAAGGGAAGCCTTGATGGCTAGTGATGGGCTCAGTCATATTTAGCTTCGTTGAGTATTTCTGTCATCATGCTTTCTGACAACTAGTCAGTGTACACCGAGACAGTTGATTAATTGTCTGGAATATTTTTGTCTTGGCTAAAAAAAGTTAACTTAATTTGATTCTGGAAGTTCAGCAACAGGTGTCTTTCATTAAAAAAAAAACCCTCTGATATTCTTGTGTTTGACCCTACCTGACCTCACTATTTTTTAAAGTTATTTATTGATTTTAGAGAGAATGAGGAAGCGAGAGAGGGAAACATTGATTTGTGATTCCACTTACTTATGCATTCGTTGATTGATTCTTGTATGTGCCCTGACCAGGGATTGAACCCACAATTTTGGCATATCGGGATGATGCTGTAACCAACTGAGCATTTGACCAGGGCCTGGCCTTATTCTATTTTAATTTGCTTGAAAATTCTCTTTTTATCTATTCTTTTCTACCTCTTTATAGATGTAGTTATTGTCATTTTAATTTTCTTGTGTAAGTGTATAAATTCACACTCATTTTCCTACAGACACAGAGCAAATTAGCTACAATTTTTTTCATTACTTGTAATAAGAATGACTAGATATACTACCTTTCCCATTTCCTGCCTTTTCTCTCTATGTCTTAATTTTGACTAATTCATAGATTAGTATGTCAGGAATACTTTTCTACATGGTTCGTATCTATGTTCATATCTGGATTATACATATTTTTATTAATCTGTCATAAAACTAATTTTCACATGCCTGAGTAATTAGTCCCTGTTCAGTTTCCCAGTTTTCCGCTATGGTGAATAATGCCATGAATACCCTTGTAGCCCGTATATATTCATGCTTCTTCCCTCAGGGTAAACTCTGATGTCGACTTGTTCTTTTTTCCCTCCCTCCTCACCGCCCCCCCCCCATTTCACCCTCCTTCCCATCTTCTTCCTCCTTCTTTGATAACTTAGCATTTGAGGGGGAGATTTAAATATTGCATTATTATGCTCCATTTGCTGTTCATAAACGGAAGAGGAGGGAAGCGGATGAACACATATCGAGTGCTCACCATGTCCCCATGGTGGCCTCTTATGGGACCTGCGGTATTTGAGGAGGATGCTAAATATTCCTCCTTTTGCAGTGGATGACTAGTGACCCAGGAAGGTTATATAACTTGGCCAGTCATGAAGCCGGTAGGAATTGAAGCTAGAAATCCCATCTAGGCATGCCTGCTTTCTTCTTTGTGTTGAGTCGAAGTCTGTGGGAAGATTTTGTTAAAAAGCACATTTTCCCATCATACTCACGTGCATGTGAACTATCTAATCTAAAAGTGTTGGAAAACTTTTTTCCAAATTGGTGTGTGAATTATATACAATCAAATGCACAGATCTTAAGTGTAAGTTTGCTGTGTTTTGACCATCGTATGTTTTCATGTCACCACTTCCCAGAACAGACACGGAACACTGTCATCATGTGCCCCTTCCCAGGCCCCGCCCCCTCAGCCGGGCAGCTACTTGCTGATTTGTGTCACCATAGATCAACGTTGCTTTTTCTGGAATGGCATATAAGTAGAACTGTGTACCATCTGTTCTTTCATATGGATGTTGTGTGGCTTTGGGGCTTTCTTTGGGGACGGAGGGAGGTGGTATTGATGTGGGTGGGGTGGAATGCCAACCAAACTGAAGTTCTAGAACAAGTGGTGGCTGAGTATTACCTGAAAGAAAAGAGCTGAGAGAGGGACATATTTTGTGTAAATTATGTCTCTGTAATATAGGTGCTCTCTCCATTTTACTGCTGAAATATCTGAGACTCAGCAGGAGAACTAACAAGGCTGATGTTTCACAGCTAACTGGTAGTAAAGCCAGGACTTAAAGTTTGGAGTCTGGCCTATTTATCCTGAAGCCTGTGCATGCTTTTCCCACACACCAAGCCTTTTTTTTTCCTTGTAGAAGCAAAAAAGAAAATGTTAAACTGCCTACCTCACTCTGATAACCGAGGCCTGGGGAAGCTCCGGGTCAGGGTTATCAGCCCAGGAAGCAGAGCAGGTTCTCTGGTGAGGGCCAAGTGGAGCAGGGTGTTAGCCAAGCCGGGGAAGTGGCCTCACTCCTGGCCTGGAGCCCTCCTGGACGGTTTTGTAACTGGACCTAAGGCAGCCTGATTCCTTCCTGCGTCAAAGACCTCCAGGATTCAAGGGCCAACACGTGTGCTTTTGGCCAGGCTTTTGGTGAGACTCGGCCAAGGACTTCAAGGTTTGTGTTGGCTAAGAGGATCGTTAATGCTTTTCTCTTGGTGGAGACTCCTCAGCGTTTGTATTAGAATCGCTTCTCCTCCATGCGAGGAAACGTCCACTCTCTTCAGGGGCTAGTGGTGGTTTCACACCATTGTTCTCTGCTTGCCGCATCCCCCAAGCACGGTCTATGGTGGAGGTGAGAAACAGGCTTGGGGTAGAGGACGAAACAAAATTTCCGTATCTCCTCGATGAATTAGAGGGGCAGGGCAGGGATTTAGAAGTCATTACATGGAGTCAGTAATGTGACACTGGTTTAGGTGGGGTGTGAGGGACTACAGTGCTGTTTATGCTGATAAAAATGGAAGCCCTCTAAGCATCCAGGCTCAGAAAATATGCTTAGATTATTTTATGGTACATAAAATGAATTCCAAATAAACTATATATATGCTAAATATTTTCTCATCTCAGATAAATTAGGAATAAAATTGGATACTTAGCAAATTTTCTAAACTTTGAAACAAGGAGAGCTTAAAGGAATTTTCATGACTTCAGTATAAAATATGTGACAAAAATATTTGTAACAAATAGGAAAATAAAAATCTAATAATATGCTTGTTATATAAAGAGTTAACATCTGCTACGGGAATGAAGTGGACAGAGTAAAGGATTCAGAAACAGACTCAAGT
>PVKM010005871.1:0-46364 GCA_004027735.1 Carollia perspicillata | reverse complement strand
CACTGGAGGATCATCCCTTTTGCACACGGTGCCACAACTCATCGGCTGAACGGCAGAACCTGGCCAAAAGTCAGGATATTTGTTTAAGAACATTAGAATTGTGCAGGCATTCGTGTGTTTCTTAAAAAGACAAAAAGCAACCCCAGACACTCCTAGCAGGAGAAAGTGCCCGTGTTTATCAGAGCCCTCTACGTGGCACCACAATTTTGCTTCTGAATATGACCATTTTCCATCCCAAATGCTGGGAGGACTAGAGATAATGGACTTCTTCTGCCACTCATTTCCCAAAATGCCCCAAACACACACAGAGCCACTAGCTTCTCTCCACATTACCCACTTCTTTCCCACTCAGGTCTGAAAGCACCTGAAAGTGCACAGGATTTTGCTGATAGCTTGGGGCTGCAGCCATCCTCCGCCCCCTTCCCCTTACCCCTTCCCCCTTCCATCACGCTTCATTTTGAGGGATGGTTCCCACTTCCTTGCACACCTTGGCACAGACTAAATGCGAGAGAGAGAAAGGAGGTGGGAGGGGCTGCTAGAAGCAGAGCGGCTTTCACCCTCTGCTGGCTTGTGACTTGGGGGGTGGGCACTGCCAAGCAGAGGCTCGGAATGCATGCTCAGAGCGCGCTCGCAGGCTGGCAAGGCTCTCCCTGCCCACCCCTGCTCCTGGCCCCCACCCCATGCCCCTACGCTTCCAAACGAAAGCAGCCATACCGCCCTGGAATGGGAAGGAGAAGGCCACAGCTTTATTTACATAACACAAGAGATACCACAATCAACAAGCATTAATCATGATCATTACCCCAAATCATACAAAATAATGCTGCTGACCGCTTCTGCAGCTCGTTGGTTGTATTTTGTTCCTTTTCTTTTCCCCGTGGGAAAAAAAAGGGGAATGACAAAATCATTAGGAGCAACCCAGGGTCCCCCAAATAAAACATGTGTAAATTAAACACATGTGAAGCACTCAATATGTGGCAAATTAGAGCAGAAAACACTGAGGCCCGTGCATCTGAGGAGTCTGCCTGACTTGGAGATGTGACAGGTATTATTGCCCTGGGTAGAGTTATTTAAGCCCGGTAGGAATCCCAGTGTCCGGGAATGTCAGGGGACCGTTATTAGACAAGTTTAATTAGGATCTACCCTGCTGCTCCTAACAAGCATTTAATTAACTTCTAGGCAGGGTAATTAGCTTTAGATTGCAGCTGATTTTCTCCCTCACCTTCTGTTGACACTTGGCCTGCACTGAGGCATCCTGCGTGGCTGACAGTGTAATGGATAGCATCGCTGAGAAGCCTAATATCAAGGCTGCTGAGTCTAAAAAAACCACACACACACATAGCTCAGCGATGAAGATAACAGATGAAATAATCACATCCGGGTCCTGGTCCTCGGGTGTCATAGAAGGCTGAGGAAGCCACATGTGACTCAAGGCCACCTGCTGGGAGGGGGAAGTTGCCCCCAAAACAAAACCAGCCCCCCGTCTTTCATCCTTTGCCTGCCTAGGGCCACTCATGGGGAAGGTCACCTCTGTCTCCTACTCCAAACAAGCAGTTTGTGACTTCTAGTCCCAAATATATGTGGGTGTCTGGCCCAATGCCTGCTTTCCTGATGACACAAAGACCTGGAGGGCATTGGCCAGGCCACTGGTAACCTTAGGAACTCCCCCAGTTTTTCCAAGGGCTGCATTTCCAAACCCTCTTGTGGAGTTTGCTCTTCAGTACTCCCAACATCTCCATTAAAAATAATGGGGCCCTAGCTGGGTGACTCAGTTGGTTGGGACATCATCCCTTACACCAAAGGTAGCAGGTTCGATCCCTGTTCAGGTCACATGCAGGAGGCAACCGATCAATATCTCACATCAATGTTTCTCTCTCTTTCTTTCTCCCTTCCTTTCTCTCTAGAAGCAATAAACATAGCCTTGAGTGAGGATTAGAAAATAATAATAATAGGACTCGTTAGTATGATTTGGTTAACCTAAAAATAAAAGGCCTTTCAAAGTGAGAGGCAATAAGCACTTATTTGAGATCAAAATGAATAACTATTTGGGAATCACTGACTCAGGCAAACACCCAAATAGTATTCTGATTAGGAGACAAAAGCAAGGGGTACTTATGAGAAAGGGGAGAGGAAGGGCTATGCCAGAAAAAGGAAGGCATTTCTGTTGGTGACACTAATTCTAAACAAGGCTTTTAATTTTTAGCCCCGTAACCATCAGTAGCCATCAGCCTGGTAGTAATAATATCTGCTCTCTTGTTATCTTTGCAAACAGTTCTTTGGGACACAGGGTAGCTTTAGGCCCAGTCCAAAGGTTATTTTGCCCAGTTCTAACATTCCAAAGATTTGAGCTATAAAACGTACAAAGTAGTTCCTCTGGATTGGCAGCTCTGGCTCCATTTTAAAGCTGCTCCGTTTATATTATCTTTTTACAATGCAATTCTGAACACTTGGGGGCTGTAGGATGAAACATGCCTCCCCTATAATTATGATGAAAGGTTTAATAATTCACACCCAGCTTCAAAAGTATGTGTGCTTTAAAAGAAAATGGGTTCTTATTTATGCACCCATGTTCAGAGCAGCACTATTTCCAATAGTCCTAGGGTGGAAGCCACCCAGTTGTCCATTGACAGATGAGTGGATGATTAAAATGTGGCATATCCATGCAATGGAATATTATTTAGCCTTAAAAAGAAAGGAAATTTTGACACATGCTACAACATGGATGAACCCTGAGAGCATTATGCTAAGTCAAATAAACTAGTCACAAAAGCACAAATACTGTATAGCTCTGTTAATGTATATTGTTAGCTAGATGTTAATAAAAGTCAAAGGAGCACAATTGGCTAAGCTTAATTAGGTCAGAAGCTATAGCCTCACACACTCCAGGGGATAGCAGCATTGCCACTCCAAGGGGATTAACACCCCTCTGCCCCCTCACCATGCCGTGTACAGAGGCAGGATCTCCTAGGGAATAGCTAGCCTTCCAGTGCTGGGATTTTCAGAGGGAGAAGAGGGTAATTCCTCTGCTTGGCACATGTCCAGTAGAAGCCAAGATGGCACAGGGGGAAATCCTTCTACAGTGAGGTATATGAAGTAGGAGCTAAGATGGTGACCATAAAGGGAAAAAAATCTAGCCTGGAAAAAGGATTGCATTGGTTAGGGGGAGAGCCATCAGAATTGGGAAAGAGATTGGTTAGTTCAAAAGTCTATTTTTCCCAAGCCAGAGGTAATACAATCAAAGCTTAACAAATGGCTCTCTCTGTAACATGCATTCATTTGCCCATTTGTTTGCATATTCTCTCTCTGTGGTAGCCATGCTGGCCTGTGGCTGTGTGGGCCCCAAGTGTGGTCCTGGGTGTAGTAATGCAACACTGGCCAGAGCACAGCTGGAAAGGGAGACTAAGCCAGCTGGACGGGAACAGAGACTGAACTGGACTAAGCTTTAGCATGGACTGACCTGATGACACAGAATTTCTGGACCCTGGCTTCTCTTCTGGGCTTGATGAAGACAAGACTGGACTTCTTCCACAGTGGACAGATGGAGATGAGACACCGGGAACCTGGGACTATCTTTCATTTCTAGCCCAACAATTCACTGTACCTCATCCTCCTACATGTGGGCCCCTGAAATGTTTTTCTTGTGACTCTGTGGAAGACCCCCATTTTCACTGGCAAGAATTCCATTGATATGAGGCCCTTACAATAGTCAAACTCATAGAGACAGATAGACTGGTGGGTGCCAAGGTTGGAGGAGGGTAAAGGGAAGTTAGCATCTAGTGGATGCAGAGTTCCAGTTTGAAGATGAAGATGAAGAGTTTTGGAGATGGTGGTGATGTTTACATAATAATGTAAGTGCACGTGACACCACTGATACCCTTAAAAATATCTAAACTTACAAATGTTATGTTATGCATATTTTACTACAATAAGAAAGAAAGTGAGTTCTTAATTTTTTGCAGTATGCACCTGGGAATCTGAAGGTCATTCTCTGTTATTTCCCCAAGAACACTGTCTGGTGTCCTATAGACTTTGACCAGACCACACTGTCTGAATTGTAGAACTTCTTTGATCTAAAATCCTATTTTTCAATGTTTGGTGTATTGATCATTAGAGGTAATTATGGGCTATGAGGCTTGTGTTGAAAACTTGGGAGTGTGTTTGCCCCTTTAAGATGGGACACACACAGCAGTTAACCTAGACCAGCAATGGGCCTTGGAGAAGGAGCTGCTCCTTTGCTCTTCATGCTGAGGGTACCAAGCCTCAGTGCCTCCCAAGAGCATGCAGGCAGAGCTGTGCTCACTTGTCAGCATCTTTGCTGTAACAGATGGCAAACCTTTTTAGTACATTCCTGGATGCTCTAGTGAACATTACATTCCACTGGAGGAAGAGTGTCTATGAACGAATCAAGGTTGCAGCATGTGAGATGGTGAGAAAGGCTCTTTTGAAAAGTCAGGCAGGGAAGACTATGGGTGATTTCCAATCTAACAGAGGGTCATCTTGGAAGGCCCACTGAGAGGATGCTTTGGGAACCAACTGGGTGTTTATGAAGAGTCCTACAGGCAGAGGGAGTGGCAGGTGCAGAGGCCCTGAGGTCAGGTCACTTGCCCATTGGAACACTACCACAGTGTCTCTGTCTTTAATATCAGGACACTGGGGCCCTCACTCCACATGGTAGTAAGCCACAGACATAACACAATCTTAGGAGTAACTGTAAATTTCTGTTCCTTCTCTCCCCAACACTCCCTACCCATGGACAGCTGGGGAGTACTCTATCACCAGAGCCTTCACACTCAGGGCAAGATTTTGATTGTTAATAATAAGCAGAATGATCCAAGAATGCATATGGCCTCATCAGTCGTTTTCACTGTAGAGAGAAATCTGCAGGATGACAGAAATCTCAGCACAGGCATCGATCCTCAGGGAGTAAGAGGAAATATCCTTGAATTGTCTGACTTTCCATCATGTATGTCTTCATTAACAAGTTATTTTTAAATTGTTTCTCTAACAACATTGTCGTTTTTTTTTTAATCGACCTGGAAATAGAAACAGTGAAGTAGCAAGCTCCTTTAGGGCTGTGGTTTACTAAGATGCAGTAACAATGCCCGCCCTGTAAAGCAGATACCAGGTGCCTCTTCAAATTGGAAGCTGCACTGCGCATTTATCTGTGCCTTCTCCTTTGTGACTTTCTTCGATCCCTGGTAACTGGCCAGCTCAGGGCAGCCACATGTGCTGCAGAAGCTCACTCAACCGATGTGACCCCAGCCACGCTGTCCCACGTTGGGAAGCCAGGCACATGCTGTCAAACCTCAAGCATTGGAGCTCATATACCTGAAAATTACAATTAAGTGGATGGTTTTCTCCTTGTGACTTTTGGAGCAAGAGTCACTTTTGGGACACTGAAACCAAAATAAAGCACTGGAAAAAACCCCACATGTGGCTGCCGGCACCTTATTCCCCTTCCCCTTGAGCTCCTTCTGCCGGGATGTTTCCAACATCCATCTGGTCACCTCCTCATTTATTCTCTGTTCCTGCTCTCATCTTACTGGCCCTGCTCCCCACCCCTGGTCTGGTTTTCTTCATGATGCTAAATTCCATCTCACCTCTTATGCATTTTTTAAAAAATTTGACTATTGTCTGCCTCTCCCCATTAGAGGGTAAATGTCTATTTTATCTGCAGTTCCTAACATTGTCTACCAAACACTTGATCAATATCTATTAAATAAATAATGACTGACTCCCCACAATGGCATCAGGGATTTGAAAAATGAACACATCAAAAATAGGAACATTCTAAGTATGTCCCAAGTGTGATATTAATTTAATCTATATATTTCTCACATGTTGTATTCTCCAATGAGAACTGATATTCAGAGGAATGATCTTGAGTATTGGAAATAAATTAATTTACAATTAATAAATTAGTTGACTCTACACATGCTCACCGAGTGCCTACGACACACCTGGTGCCATGCTAGGTGCTGGGATCCAGTGGTTGACTAGAAGCACGTTAAGGCCCCTTCTGTCAGGGAGCTCAATATGTAAGTGATTTGTATGGCCCACAATTGTCAAAGCAAATATGTAATATCAAGCTGAAGGAGAGGAACCCAACTCCTAAACCATCAAGCAGCATTCTGTTACTCTGTTTTTAAAATTGTTCTGAAATAAGAACTTACAACAATTGGAGTTTCATTATTGGTACCACCAAGTTTCCCCAGGTTATCTGCTCCTAAAATGCTGGGATATCCAGGACCCTGAAGACTCCTGGGTTGACGGAGAGATGGGCAGGTGGTGGGTAATAGCATCGTCAAAGGAGGCAGCAAAATGGTGGCATTTGCTCTCTCCTGTGGTGTCACCAGAGGATCTTTGGAGGAAACTCTCAGAGGACCCTTCTTGGTGAGGTACAGCTGGAAGGATTGGGATATTGGCAGAAGTTAGCTCTGGAATTCAGCCACAACACCTGTCCCTAAAAGGTGATGACTGGAGGAGAGAGTCAGCTTCCACGGCATGTGCATGGGCACCAGGTGGGTGAGAACAGCCCACACCAATCCACCCAGAAGATAATCACGGGTGAACACTTCCATATTGGCTGTGATTACATCAATAGGGAGGACCGTTTTTATCCTCTCTTCTGTTGTCCTCTCTCACAGCAAGGCTGAGACTCACAGACTGTTCTGAAAATGACCCGAGCTTTCTGACACTTATCTAAACAGAGTAGTGATAACACAGAACATTCTTGTCGTATTTGGTACTTGCTGA
Source organism: Carollia perspicillata (assembly GCA_004027735.1). Classification (NCBI taxonomy): domain Eukaryota; kingdom Metazoa; phylum Chordata; class Mammalia; order Chiroptera; family Phyllostomidae; genus Carollia; species Carollia perspicillata. The sequence goes on along the minus strand of PVKM010005871.1, from coordinate 39,608 downwards.
ATTTGAGTGTGAATGAAGTTGTCTTGTGCTCTGACTCATGTGTGCGATCTCCTCTTTGCTCTGCCTTTAGAAACTCCAGCAATTTTATCATGTGTTCCCTCACATCAGACCATTAAAAAGGAAGGTGAAATATTATTTGAGGTGATTAGAAATAGACCCTGTGGTTATTACTGTGGTTTGTGGCACTCATGAGGGAAGGAGATTATACTGTCAGGACAGGAAACTTTCAAAAGAAAAAAAATAAACAGAGTGAGGAAACATTTTTTAAAAGGCAAAAGTGTTCTGATTTTTGTGAGGACCTTAATTATATATTTCCTGGCCATAACTGGACCCCTCTGCAACCGAGAACACTGCTAGGTTGGTGAATAAGAAATAACAAAAGCTGCTGGATATTAGTTTCTTCTGGGCTCCAGCCAGAGAGTTTTCGTTTTACACAGCTTTCTCAGCTTGCAGAATGATTCACTAAGCAATAAATGTTTGTTTTTAAAAAGCAAGTACAAATACACACTATGGTATGTATAGTGTCTATGTATAGTGGGAGCATACATTACTTTTTATTCCACAAGACACTATGCTGCATTGGGAAAAACCAATAAAAAATGAACGGAACTATGAGCAGATCCTGCAAATGTGCTTCAATCAGATTAGCAAACAGCCACTTACTCGGGGTGGGTAATAGACAATCTTAGAAAGTGTTAGGCAGAATAAATAGGCAGAGATTATGGTCTAGGAACTGGAGACTGCTAAAGTGAGGACAGGCTGTTCTTTTCTGGATTGTGTTTGCTTGCCAGCCTGGCCACACACATTCTGCATTTCAATAATTTCCCTATGCATTTCAGTGACTTGTGGGTTGGTAGGTTGATTTGTAACAACAATTATAAGTTAGGATTTTGTGGGACTTACCTAACTGAAGCAAATTTTGGATTTTGGGGTTGGCACAGTGCAAACATTGGCTGCCCCCTGGGCAAGAGCTGGTGGCTGAGAACAGAGTGGGAAGAAATTTATTAAATAGTCTTTAGTGCCCCTTGAATTTATATCATGTGCAAACATTACCTACTTAGAAATAAAGAAAATTAAAAATGGTGGTGGAAACTGAATCACATGTAGATTTGTTTCTGATGAAGCGGGGTGTGCTCACTATCCACAGTTGATGATAATCTGTGTGATTTCACTTGCTAGGCAATTGATATGAATCTGCATAGATCAAACTAGGGAGAGACTGGCATGGGAATGTTTTCTTTGGCATTCATTAATGTGTCGTTTGTAGGATATACTGATGCCACTGTTTGGTTAAACTCCCCTTCCAGGTATACAGGAGGTGGCCATGCTTGACTGTCCACCCAGTGGTTGCTAGATGATAGATAGAATCATCCAAGTTTTTGTTATTTGGAATATAAATGGTGTTTTGTGTAAGGCCTAAATTAAGACCCAGTCTCATGTGTTGCCTTGACCACTGGTGAAACTGGGAGGGCCTCAAAGGGCCTAAGTGCAAGTCCTTTTCTCAACTCTGCAACCATGGATAAGGTCCCTCAGCCAAACGGCCCTCACCACAGGGACCTGGCATAGTGCCTGTTTGTCCTGAAGTAGTGGGCTTCTGTTCCCTGTCAGCCCACAGAATTATTCAAAGAAGCTAACTGCATCCTTCCATGGGAACCAGAGGCACCATGTCCTCTTGTTCCTACAAAGCCCTTTCAGCAGTGCTTGCTTGTTCACGCTTGTGCACGCCTGAGTGCACCCGATGTGGTCCTGTGTGGCATGTGGTGTCCTCCCCCAGGCTGTATTTGTGCCTATAACTTGCTGTCTGTCTCATCTATCCAGTGTAAGTAGTCAGTTGTTTCGTCATTCCCATAACCCTACTGAAGGAATCCTTATCATCAGCAGAGTGAAGAGGAGGTGAACAAACATATCTGAATGTAATCTTTTAATTGTGATGTCAGAAACAAAAGGATTATTTGCAAATAAACAAATCATGCCATGGGGCGCATCTATAATAAATTTGGTGATGTGTCTAATATTCCAGCGAAGGAGGGAGTGTTATTACCTTTGTAAATGTTTTCCTGAGCCCTGAGACCCTGCTCTTTCCAGTTTCCATCTCCACTCAAATCTCCTGCTGGCTACGTCTTTCTTCCGACTCCTGCTTAGACTGTCAGTGTTTCTTATGGTTCTGTCCACAGCTCCTCTCACTCAGCCTGCCTCATCTTCACATGCATGGTCAACTTCTTCCAACACTCATCACTTCCTTTTCATCTATATTCTATATATTGAATGCATATATAACCATTAAAATTAAAGTGTTCCTTTTGGTAGTAAGGAGTGCCACACTGAAGCAGTGGAAATACATTAGCGAGAGAAGTGAGGGCCTGGTGAGCAGGTGAAGTGTGCTTTGGGGCAGGCTGCAGCCTGGCTGTGGACTCAGGCAGGGGCCATGCAGGGGTCTCAGCACGGGCCCACCGCAGCCAACAGTGCTGAGGCCCCATACAGGCAGAAAACCCTGATGAACAGAAATGATCAGAAAATGGGGTGGTTTTGGTAGGTTTCAGATTTTTTTTCTGATTAACATAGCTAACCCAGATATGGTTTTTCTTTTTTGAGAAATACTACTAGAAGTTTTTATAACATGTATGAGAATATTTTTCTGCCTTTGTGAATATAGAAAAGAAAACACAATTTGGTCTTTCTTTGCTTATTCTGAATTTTGCAGTTCTGTGAGTCATCATCCTGAATGTTAATTTTCACTATAAAATGTTAAAGACATGTGTATATGCATGAGGTAAAAGGTACCAGCTTGTATTCAGTGTTATATTTGCTTTCGTCCTCACACAAAATGAGTGCCTGGTGTCTGCAATTTATATGATGGTCAGATTTTGCTTTAAAACCTTGCAACTCTAAGTGTGGCCTGGCCCAGCAGCCTAGGCATCACCTGGGAGCTGCTGAGACATGCAGAGCCCCAGGCCCAACTGGGACCCGCTGTGGCAGAACCTGTCTCTTAATGATATTCCTGGGTCATGTTTAAACTTCATACTAAAGTTTGAAAGGCACTCTTCTGAAATACTCTAGAAAAAATAAATAGAACACAATAAAAAAAGAAATTGAAGAGGGATGGGGGATAATAAAACACAACAGCAAAATATCGAAAATTGTGGGGGCTGCGTGAAAGGTACATAAGTTTTATTATACTGTTCTCTCTACAATTGTGTGATGAATTAAAATAAATCCCCAACACCATCTCATTTGGTCTTATTGATCTATAACTGCTAAAAGTCAATTCTTCCATAAAAAGCCAATTCTTTCTTCATATAAAATCACAGTTTATTCAGGTATGATGTAATTCTGGTTAATCCAATTTTCATTGTACATTAAACCCAATATACTTGTTAAATACTCATTGAACTGACTGGAGAGGAAAACAAAATACAACCCACTTAAAATAATAAATATCATTAAGGTCTAGCATTTGTTAATCACCAAAAAATGGAAAAAGGGCTTTCCTCATTTCTTTATTTAGTAAACATTTCTATAGAGCTTACTATGTGCAAGGTGCTTCCTCAGGAATTTACAGATATTAATCCACTGAATACATGTTGTCCTCACAATGATTCTGTCGGTGGGACACCTTACAAAATACAGGATTCTGAGATGGCCACGTCATTCCTGGGCTTGCTTCCAGAGGCGCTCCACTGGACCTGCACAGGACCTGCAGCTTGGCAGCCTGGGAGGTGCCACCCAGGCTGGAGGGGGCCTTTCCTCACCCTCTGAAACCTGTTAGGAGCTAAGGATGGTGATGGAAGGCTCAATTGCTCAGCAGCCCGAGATGGGCAAGCCCTGATCCCCAGCTGACTTAGTGATTTGGAACAACGAGTTAAATCCTCTGACTACATAGTTCAGGGAAATTGAGATCCAACTGATGGAATTAAGGAAATCTTAGAACTTAGTTATCACTCTTTCTCCTCCTTCTCCCCACCAAAAAGTAAAAATGAGCTACAGAGTCAGAGAACTGGGAACCACAATGCCTTGCACATCATAAGAGAATCAGGGCCTAAAAGAAGTTACACAATGAGAAAGTATTCACTTTCATAACGTGTAGAGATTTTGACCTGCAGAACTTGCACACTATTTTTCTAGAACTGTGAACAGTATTAATTATAACAGGCATTACTTTTAAGTTTGGAAATCAAAACAAACTTTAGCGGATGTGACACACTCCTGGTCGTGTGGTTAATACAGTTGGAAATGGAAATGCTTCTTTAAATGATGGGCCCAACACAGTGAGGGATGGAAAGGTGGTCCATGGACACACACTCGGTACAACTGAGCAATAGCTTTAACATGTCACTGTTCACACCCATTCACATTTCCACTCCCAGGAGTTCATGCTGTAGGAACACTTCCTATCTGTGAAGAATGCTCATGGCAGGGCTGTTTGTAAAAATCAAAAGTAATTTATTGCAAAAAAGTTGGAAGAAACTCAAATGTCCTTCAGTAACAGGCTGGTTAAAAAATAAACTAGAAAACCATTTGTGCAAGGAAATATGATTCATCAATTGAAAAGCAAGAGAATAAAGTGGGTCTATTTGTCCTAGTGTAGAAAGATAGCTACAATTTACTGTTAAGTAAAATATCAAGTTGTGAAACTGTATGAAGAATGTGATTCCATTTTTGTTAAAAAATGATAAGATAGGATTAAAAAAAAGGCAGAAGGCACAGGCTTCAGCTGTCACAGTGATGCTCCTAGGATATGAGCCAGCAGGGAACACTCCCAGGCATGGGGAAAAGAATGCTTCCCAAATTTTTAATTCTATAGCTTATCTGAGGGATCCTATAATCCACATTTTCTGTATTTGTAAAACATATGATGGTGTTTGCTTCAGAGAAAGAAATTATTGTGAGCAAGAGACATGTGTGCCCAAAGGGGAAAAATCAGAAAGGAATAAGGAAAAAAAACTTGGTTATTAGAGCTATCTTAACCACCTAGGATTGTAATTCATAACAAAAATGAAACACAATGATGAAATCAGAAGCATACCTGCTAATATTTTAATTTGTATGCATATTTAACGTGCTCTTTCTTTACTCTTCTTAATTCATTTTAATGACAAAATTATTAATGATAATTTTTCTTTTTCTCTCTCTCTTTCCCTCCCTCCCTCTCATCTTTCCTTCCTCCCTTCCTTCCTTTTCTTCCTTCCCTTCCTCTCTCTTTTCTTTCTTCCTGCCTCTCTATTTCTTGTATTTTTCTTCTTAGATAGAACCTTATGTATGATGCACCTATGTATGTTGCTGCTGTCAACTCAATATGGCAGTGGAGAGAAAGTTGAAATGAACTCAACATCCTGTGACTGAGTCTGGGATTAGTTATTCTCCATGAAGCCATGTGGACCAGGGACTTTGAGATGAACCAGAGTGAGATCCAGCTGCAGCAGGAGCATCACACCAAGCTTGAACATGTGCTCTGTGGTGGTCTGAATGTGGATGCCACTGAGACAGAGGGCAGAGAGTCCTCACAGCTTCAAGGACTGATACACTACCCAGGCTGTTGGAAGGGACTAGATCTCCAGCTTCATGCCAGGTAGAGGCAGCCCAGATCAAGCCAAGCCTTTCCCAAAAGAGTTCCTCCTCTGTTTCTGCTGCAGTTCCAGAGGGGTGGGGGCACTCTCCTGTGTCTCCCACTAATGAGTGATCCCTTGTCAAGAGTTTTCCTCAACCACAGGAAAGACTGTCCCTGCTCTGTTTGAGAATGGACTCGGAGGCTATGGTCTGGGGGCAGGGGAATGTGACATCATCCAGGGTAGCTGCTAGATGATGGTGGCATTGCCACAAAGGTTAGGGTGGAGGTACAGGGAGGATGGATGACAGTGGCACTTCTGTGAGAGGTGATGATGCCAAAATCATTCTCTCCTCTAAGCTTGATGCTGCTTTGTGGGGGATAAGCCATAGTTTAAAGAACTATGTTTAAAATTGGAAAGAATGAGAGCAGATGCTGTAATCTTGACATATTTTCATTATTTTGTTTACATGGAAGTTTAGTTAAGCAGAAATCAATATGAAAGAAAGTGAAAACAAATAAAAATTCATTCTGAAAAGTCTTAAGCAGTCTATAACAAGAAGGTAGATGTTTCAGAAAAACAAAGACACTCCAGGAAGGTTGCAAGAAACAGGAGCAGAAATAGCGTTTCCTACAAAACACATTTCTTGGGACACCAGGTGATGATTCCAGAAAAAATAAACCTGAACGTGAGCTTGTTACCCTGGGCTGGGATTTGGATAGAGCAGCCTTGGAAAATTATACTACAATCAAATGTATCAAATTCTATAAGCAGCAATTTCAAATTGTGCATTCCAAATTGATATATTCTACACAAATAAAAGGATCTGATTTTGGGCTTTGAAATCAGCCGCCTGCCTTCTGTTTGCTGTACAATGCCATCTGACTTCCTAAAAAGCGCGGTGCCTTTTTTCCCTGCTGCACCTGCTTAGCTTCAAAAATGTCAGCAGCTCATCTCAGGCAGTGATGCTAGGGCTGCGATCACCTGACAACACTAGGGAAAAGCAAGGTGAGAGAGAAGGGAGGGCAGGATGTTCATGGGCTCTGGGGCAGGCAGGATCATGGGAACTGCACAGCCTGGGGCCTCATCAAGGTGATGAGCCTTCACCAAGGAAAGGCCTGCTTCACCATCTTCTAACTCACTTGGGAACTAAGGGCTAGGGATATTCTTTGTGAGGAGAAGCTCCAAGTATAGTAACTGTTCCTGATTGATAAGTGGGCCTGGATCCCACGCAGGACTTAGAATTCCACCTATTTATGCAAATGTTCCCCAGGATGAATTCCCATTTCAAGCCAGCATCACAGAGGGATGAATACATTACCCATATACCTCATCAGACAATAGCATGGAAATACTAGTCAGATCTTTAGTATGCATGATCTTAGGAAAGTTGTTTACATTCTCTGACCCTCAATTTCCTGATCTACAAAATGGGTCATTCACAGCGCCTCCTTCCTGGGGGTGTGGTAAGGATCAAGTGATGAAGTATGTCACATGCTCAGAATAGTGCCCAGCATAAATGTAGCATAGCTGCTGCTATGACTACTGTTGCCATTATTACTACAGTCATCTTTTCTTAAGAGGTTATATATTTTAGAGAAAAAGGATAGCTTAGATATTCTGCCAAAGGCCAAAGACCCTCCACAGCTAATATCTAAGGAGAAGGTTTCTCATTATCTAAGAGGAAACAAGGAAACTTCCTCTAAAGGACATGAAGCTGCTTACAGCCTAGAATGACAAACAATAAACCTACTGCAGGGTTAATTTTTTTCATAAATAGAAATATGAAAGGATCTAATCACTTTTAAAATTATTCATAAGAAAAAAACTGTATCTACCAAGTATAAGTAATAATAATCATGCTACTTCAGTTTTATGGTACCTGTTTAATACAGAACATTTGGGGAGGGCAGAGTGGGGACTGTGGATGAGGTCTGAGCAGGGCAAGAAAGGTGTGAGAAGGAGGGCCAGGGGAGCGCTGTCCATGGAGCTGCAGAAATGGACAGGACATGCACAGTGAAGAAGGGCCTGCAGCTCCTTCTGGAGAGCCCTCAAGGAAGGCTTGGGGACAGCTGGTAATGTGCAGGTGGTCTGCAGGAAGCTGTGGAGTTGTGGACTTCAAACCAACTTCGTCCTTACCTCCCCAATCCAAGAAACACTACCCCACCATTTCATTCTCACCCCTTATGCCTGTCTGATTTAATTTTTAGGTTGTAAACTTATTCTGGAAATACAGGTTCACTTTTTCCTTTGAAACTTGGAAGATTTTGCTCAATTGCCTGGTTTGAATTTCTTCCTGGTAAACCTCAGAGATGTCAGTTATCTTTCCCTGCCATCCCTACTCTCTCCCCAGGGTACATCTGCCTGGGAGACAGACACTCAAGCAGTCTCCTCTTTCCCAGGATCCCTTCCCTGATGCCCATTCTCTTGCCAAATGCTTCCCTGCTCTGTATCCCACCCCTTGTAGGAGCCTGGCTGCTCCATAAGCATCACTGTATACCACCCCTTATTAACAACACTCATTGACTGAAGGATTAATTGAAGTCCAGAGAAAGAACTACATTGGGAATAAAAAAAAATTAAGCATTTGAGATAAGGATGGAATATACAACCAGGGATATCTTCTAGAAAAAATTGGGAACATGGAACTCAAGTTTAGGTGAGCAGCCAGGACAGAGGTGATGGTTAAGGCATGAGATTGAGTCAAGAGTGTAAGACCCCTGAAGACAACCTCAACCTTGCCAAAATCCTTCTGTATCTCCCATCTTAGTGAAGGTCTCCTTATTAAATATTTTAATTCACAATGTCTAGTACAGTAGATGCTCAATAAATATTTTCTAAATGCTGAATAAATGAACGTGCTTGCCAGAAAACACGGTAAAAATAAAGCATTAGATACATCCAGGGTTGTGCAACTTAGTGACCTACAGAGGTTTTTACCAACAGCTCTTTTGATGGAAAATAATAACCCTTAAGTGTTGCCCCCACCCCTCTCTGTGGTGGAGAATGGTCATGCTGAGGAAATTGCAGCAGATAGAACTGTAGCCATGGAGGGCAGACGCACATGCACAGACTTCATTGGAAGGAAGTTCCCCTCACATATGGAAGTAGCTCCATACTCATGCAGGAGTAATGCAGGAAATATGGGGCACCAACATTTAGATGTTAGTAAGCTAGTAGTTATTTGTGATTATACTAGCATTATCAGACAGTACTTGCTTCCAAAATATCATTTTTTCATGTGTTACTATTACCTCTTTCCTACAATGCAGAGAATATAAAATAGTACTTACAATTCCAAAATAGGGGTTACACCTGCCTTCTGCCACCTCTCTTCTTCTAGAAATATTGCTTTTTTTAAAGATTTTATTTATTTATTTTTACAGAGATGGGAAGGGAAAGAAAGAAGAGGGAGAGAAACATCAATGTGTGGTTGCCTCTTTTATGCCCCATGCTGGGGATCTGGTCCACAACCCAGGCATGTGCCTTGACTGGGAATTGAACCTAGACCCTTTGGTTCACAGTCTGGTGCTCAATCCACTGAGCCACACCAGCCAGGGTGAAATATTGCTAATTTTTATAGCTACATATGTTTCCTTATTTTGAATACCACAGAATGCCTGATTTTAAGAGAACCTTGCCTATCTGAGCTACAGAATAGAGCAACAATTTCCATTTTTGGAGCAATATGTGAGGAGAATATAATCACTCAGTCTTCTATTATACCTGTGAAGGAATTATATGAAAAGACTGAAATTTTAAAATATTAATTCCCAAGTATAAATCTATCTCATGGAGGAAAGTTTATGGATCTGGAGTGGGTCATGGAAATCTTCAATGTGTGTGTGCCTAAGGAAAAGTCTTATTGACTTTAAAAATCTTTCCTGTAGAATAGGCCCTAAGCAAATATTCAGAGTTGGATCAACCGAATAGATCCTTAAGTCTGGTGATTTCTGGCAACTATTTTTACAAATTGATTTCTGTGGAGAAATATGGCTCTTAGGAGATGCATTCCCCCTTTTACTTCCAGGTGAATTATGGGTCATGCTGCTCTTTGTAAATAAGGAGCTTCCAGGGGTAGATGTTGGAAACCAGCATTAGTAGACATGACCTAGGTGGAGAGTCCAGACCTAGATCCCAATGCTGTATGGAGGTTACTACAACATCTCCATAGACACTGTTCAGAGTTAACACAGACTTCTGGCCAAGATGGAGGCATAGATAGATACACCTTGCACAACCAAAAGAAGTACAACAGCAAATTAAAAAAAAAATCAGAACTGCCAGAAAATCAAACTGTATGGAAGCCCAACAATCAAGGAGTTAAAGAAGAAGCATTTATCCAGACTAATAGGAGGGGTGGAGATGGGTGGCCAAGGTGGAGAGGACTCCCAGCAAGACAGCAGCTGGAAGACCAGGTAAGGTGGTGGCTGGCAGAGCAGGCAGTCCCACATTTGTGTGAGGATAAACTGGGAAGAACAACTGGAGAGCAAGACAGACTACACAACCCAGGGTTCCAACATGGGGAAATAAAGCCTCAAAACCTGAAAAAACCTGTGGCGACTGAGGCAGCAGGATAAACTCACAACATCACAGGAGAGTTCATTGAAGAGACCCGCAGGGTCCTAGGATATACACAAACCACCCCATTTTGCTCCTGGGAATTAGCACCAGAGGGCCCAATTCGCTTATGGGTAGAGGAGGAAGTGACTGAAAGCTAGAGAAGAGCTGAGCAAGCAGCAATGTTCTCTCTCGGTCCCATCCCCACATACAGCATCACACCACAGCAAAGTGGGTTGCCCCACTCTGGCAAATACCTAAGGCTCTGCCCCTTACTGTGTAAAAGGCATGCCAAGACAAAAAAAAAAATATGGCCCAAATGAAAGAACAGATCAAAGCTCCAGAAAAAGTACATTTAAGTGAAGAAGAGATAGCCAACCTATCAGATGCACAGTTAAAAACACTGGTAATCAGAAAGCTCACAGAAATGGTTGCGTACAGTCACAAAATAGAGGAAAAAGTGAAGGCTATGAAAATTGAAATAAAGGAAAATGTACAAGGAATCAACAGTGAAGGGAAAAAAACCAGGACTCAAATCAACGATTTGGAGTAGAAGAAAGAAATAAACATTCAACCAGAACAGAATGAAGAAACAAGACTACAAAACCATGAGGAGATGCTTAGGAATCTCTGAGACAACTTTAAATGTTCCAATACCCAAATCATAGGGGTGCCAGAAGGAGAAGAGGAACAGCAAGAAATTGAAAACTTACTTGAAAACATAATGAAGGAGAATGTCCCCAATCTGGTGAAGGAAATAGACATCCAGGAAGTTCAGAAAGTGCAGAGAGTCCCAAAGAATTTGGACCCAAGGAAGAAAACACCAAGGTACATCATAATTACATTATCCAAGATTAAAGAGAAGGAGAAAATTTTAAAAGCAGCAAGAGAAAAGGAGACAGTTCCCTACAAAGGGGTTCCCATTAGACTATCCCCTGATTTCCCAAAAGAAACCTTGCAGGCAAGAAGATGCTGGAAAGAAGTTTTCAAAGTCATGAAAAGCAAGGAGCTACCTCCAAGATTACTCTATCCAGCAAAGGTATCATTTAAAATGGAAGGGCAGAAAAAGTGCTTCCTATCTGAGGTCAAGTTAAAGGTCTTCATCATCACCAAGCCCGTATTATATGAAATGTTAAAGGGACTTATCTAAGAAAAAGGAGATGATCAAAATATGAACAGTAAAATGACAACAAACTCACAGCCATCAACAACTGAGCCTGAAAAAAGCAAAACAAAAAAAACTAAGCAAATAACTAGAATAGGAACAACATCACAGAAATGGAGATCACATGGAGGGTTATCAGTGGGGAATGGGAGGCGGGGAGGAAAGGTACAGGGAATAAGAAGTATAAATGGTAGGTACAAAATAGAGAAGGGGAGGTTAAAATAGTATGGGAAATGGAGAAGCCAAAGAACTTATACATATGACCCATGGACATGAACTATGGCGGGGGATGATGGTGGGAGAGGGATACAGGGTGGAGGGGAATAAAGGGGAGAAATAATGGGACAATTGTAATAGTGTAATCAATAAGATATATTTAAAAAAACTCTTGAGAGGAGATACCATGTGGGCCAGCAGTAATAGTTTCATATGGGAGCTCATTGGAAGGGCACATTCTCAGGCCCCACCCAGACCCATTGCATCAGATACTGTGGGATTCAACCTGGCTCTCTGGGTTTTAACAAGTCCTCCCAGTAAATCTCATGCATACTCAGGTGCATGCATCACTAGTATATGTTTCTTCATCCCCTTTCAGTGAAGCACTCTTGTGTTTCATTTTATTCAATTAATTGTGCTGTGTAAAGAGCTCCAGTTGGACCTGGAGAGTTACTGTAGATCTTTCCTCAAATAGCAGGACCCAGTTGAGGCCACTCTGGGCTACAAGATGGTCTATGTGTCTTGTCTTAGAGCATGTGCCTCTACCTGCATTCCTCTGTGGTTTATATCAAAGACATAGGTAGTTTTGGTTTCTCTTGTGCTTTCAGTGATACTTGCAGAGAAGAACTCAAACAAATCTTTGCTATCAAGAAGGAATGGAATGGAAGCCAAGATCCATCAAGAAACCTTTCATTGCATATACTTGGCTGCTGAAATGTCACATGAGTCTAACTGTTCAAAGAAGAAGATAAAATGAGTCATTTAAGTCCAAAATCAGGGCAAAGACTCCTCCTTCTACCTGATATGATAATATCCCCAGGCTTGCCATAGGATATGGGTTGCTATGGTGATAGTAGGAGATGAAATAGAATTTGAAGAAAAAACTATAAAATGTTGAAAGTCAAACAAAGACTCTTATGACTTAAAAATACTTGGTCTGAATAAAGACAGACGACTTCCATTGCCCACTTCCCATGATGTAGCTGTCATCATAACACAGGTCAAATTTCCTAATTTTTAAGACAAGCAGAATCTTACTTTACTATGTATCCCAGACCCCAAAAGATCAAAGTCACAAAAACAAGGATCTTTGTCCTACTCCTCCCTCATAACAAGCTAACCCCAGGAAACATGAATTCACTCACTGTTTGCAGTTGTATTTGAGAAACTGAGATTTAATGGGTGGGATTTATTAATTGCTCTTGCAGATATCCCAGGTCTGGGCTGCACTTGGTTTCACACACTGCGACAGAGAGTAAGAAGCAGTGTTTTGGAATGAATGTCACTCAATAAGCACAAAATTACATTTAATCACAAATTTAATGTAAATGAATGTAATCAGGTAATTAGAATGTGTAGTGGTGTGATATTTACATGTATCAATGCACTTATAATGTTGTGTAAAATTATGTTAAAAATTCTTATTGAACTTTGTAAAAAAAAGACCCTGTTCAGCGAAAGCAGATGATTTTAAAGTTCAACATCTTGATCACTTCAACATTTCATTTATGAAATGCTGTGTTTAGCCAATACTTTTAACAATTTGCTAAATATATTTTGTAAAAATCAAACAATTTCATAGTTAGTGGAGAGCTAAAAAAGCCCTAGGACCTATTCTCTTGGCTGCATATAGCTCAAACAGCTGAAACCATTTTAAAAATATGCTTCATTATAAATCATTGAAAATAGGAATTCAGAACAGAAATGCTGACACAATCTTTTATTCCAAATGAGGGCCTTAAGCACCATCAGATTCCTGAATGTGACCAAATGACAGTATCCGACGTGACTACTCTGGTAGAAATGATGCAGACAGCACTGCCTGCAGAAGGTCCATCTACACAGTTGCAATCTCGTAGCTTCAAAGTAAGGTGACCCAACAGAGGATACACATGCTTTTCCAGTTGTACCTGTGTAAATGTCTTGATGTTCTGTGGCAGTTTCACAAGGTGTTTCCAGGACATCCTGGAAAGGCCCTCCAGATAAGGGTCTCAGGACTGTCTTGGAGCACTTAGTGGGGAGTCCCTGGGAGTCCTGGCCTCCAGAATCCCCACTTTTCTCTGTTTTGCCCTTGTCTGTTTCATATTGTGCTTCTGGAAATATTTTGTTTGAAAAAACAATAGTAATGCCAAAAACGTTTGGAAATTGCTGGTATATGGAGGAAAGTTCATCGCATTATAGCAGGATTGGGACTAACTTTAGGCTGATAAGAGCAGGACGAGGGGCCCCGGTAGAGAATAGGGCTGAGCATACTCCCAAAGTTAGGGAGCTACAGATCAACCCAACAAGATAAATTAACAAAGACAAGAAGGAGCAGCTACCAGAAGCCTAGATGAAAGTGGTCTACACACTCTCCTAGGTGCACACAAGATTCTGGTGTCCAGGGTTAGTGCTGGCTTCAATGGAATAAAGTTCTAGATCTTCAGTTTCCTAATATGACTGGGAATGTGCCTGCTGTCTGCTATTGCATTCTTTCTCCTTCCTTTCCCATCTCCTTTCCCTTCCCTCATATTCAAAAGAGAGGTAAATATTTCTCCTGTTCCAATCTTGCCATAGTGTGTCATCGCAGGGCATGCAAACCTCTGGGGAATCCAGACAAAGGGACAACTAGAGAGGGCATTGCCCTGAGGGAGAGAGCTCAGAGTGCAAAACAACAGAAAGTGACAAGGCTATGACCTTCCTCTCTGCCCATCTATCTCTGTCTCTATGCACTTTAGAAATAGAATTCAGAGAAGACTACACAGGATTATGTATTTTAAAGATGAAGTAATTATTTTTCTGATAATCACTAGGGGTGTTTCTGAGTGATTTATTTCTTCTCCTTGTGAGACATTTGATTAAAACTTACTTCCCTACCCCCTTGGAGTAGGGGATGGTCCTGTGACTTGTTTTGGCCACTGTAGATGAGTAGAAGGGATGTGCGCATTTAATTCCTGTGTGTGACCCCACTTTCCCTTCCTGAACATAATAATTTAATGGTACACTGAAAAGCCTCCCTCAGCCAAGTTCTCTGAGTGTCTGTGATGAGCAGACACCTATTCCTGCCCCACGATCCACCCTGAACATGGAGTCCTTTTATGTGAGGTGCTGAGACTCGGGGATGTTTGTTATGGTAGCATAACCTATCCACCCTGACCAATACAGGAGGTGCATCTGGTTGGGCTTGCTAGTCTGATAATGAGATTTGGATTTTCTCATTAGTACATATAGTGAACATCTGCTATAAATAAAATAAAATTAAATAAATTCTGTAGCTCCAACATACAATATATCAGAAGACATATCCAGTGGAACTATTTTAAATTATCCTATAAAAACTTTAATGTCATCTTAAAAATGAATGAGGGAGTATGTAATTTTTTCAAGTGTTGAGGGCACATGAACAAAGAAGTTAAAGACCCTGGAGACCACTGATCTAGAGAATCAAGAACCAGGAACCCAGGCTAAAGCTGTTAGAGTTTGAATTGTGGCCCCAAGTATATATATTGAAGTCCTCACTCTCAGTTGCTCAGAATGTGATCTCATTTGGAAATAGGGTGATTGCAGGTGTAATTAGTTAAGATGAGGTCACGATGGAGTAGGGTGAGTGTTCTCACAAAAAGAATGTGATCTTATTTGGAAATAGGGTGATTGCAGGTGTAATTAGTTAAGATGAGGTCACGATGGAGTAGAGTGAGTGTTCTCACAAAAAGAAACAGACAAACACCCAGGGAATAGTCATGGGGAAATGGAGGCAGAGACCAGGCTGATGTTTCTGTAAGTCAGGGAATGCCAAGACTGCTGGAGACCACCAGAAGCTGGGGAGAGCCTGGAACAGATCCTCCCTCAGCACCAGGAGGAGCCAACCCTGCTCCCAACAACCTTGAATTTAAACTTCTGGTCTCCAGATATGTGAGGCAATTAATTTCCATTTTTCAAGTTACCTAATGTCATGCTTTGTCAGGAGAGCCCCGGGAAACAAATACAGAAGGAGACACAGCAAGAAGTAAACCATTGGGTGATGGTCTGTCTGACTAGTGGGTTCAGCACCTGGGAGAAGGAAGCTGGTTCTGAGGAAGTCACCATCCAAGGCAGGGGCTCCAGATCAATGTTCTTCCTAGAGTCAGAGAAGTGGTTAGATGGTGATGTCTTGACACCATGGTGGGACCTTAGAAAAAGAAGGACAGGAAAGGGTGGGGGCCAGGATTCCTTCCCACCCTTGGAGAAGCCATCTGTCTCTGGATCTCTGTCTCAGGATTCAGGATTGCACTGGATGTGTGCTGCAGCTACTGTGGCCCAGTTTCTGGTTCTGAGGCCATGATCTTTCCCATTAGGACAGGGTCTGTAATTGTCCTTGAGAGGCTGGCCCACATGTGATCTGGACAATAATTTCTGTGTGATTAACATTTCTATAAAAGAAAAAAAAGAGTACTGACCATATTGATTAAATATCCCCTCAGTCAAGGCAGGAGGTAGCCATTTGACAAAATATATTTGGTTCTGTGTGGCATATGCCATGTAAGCCCATCAGTATTTACGAAGCATGCTCATACTCCAGCAAACCTCTGGGTTTTAGAAAGCCAAGGCCTTTCTGTCTGATTAGATTTTATATTGCATTAACATTAATACAAATGAACAGGCTCAATATTCAGTAAGCAGCACCTCTGAGGTGCTCTGAAATACTGGCATTTGAAAATGTTGGCCTTTATGTGATGTCTGGGCTCATCAAAGATGAGAGGCTGAGGCATCACGGCAGGATTTATGACATTGCTGTCATGCGTTCAGTAATTATATTATTTTTTTATCTTATTTAACCCTGCTGAGGTGCTTGGGCCCTGAGAAGTGAAGTCTATTCTTAACATCACAGCCTAGTGAGGAGCTGCAGGGGTCAAGGATTCAAACTTATCCCAAACCCACATTTTAACACAATGCCACACTGTCTCCCCACAGAAGCAATGGAGGATATGGGTTAAAAGAAGAAGTCACTGAGGAATGGCAAGATGGACAGAACAGTGCCTGCCGGGATGGATGGGGACCCCAGGGGAGGAAGCAAATGAGGGAGTTTGTCTCCCAGGCATGGGGGTGTCTGCTTGTGTTCTTGGCCTTGCAGAAGCATTTTGCGTCCCTTGCACGTCTGCCAGCCTGGCTGAGTAGAGCTCTGATAGCAGATGGCTTTGTTCCTAATGTCTTTCTTTAGCTGCAGGACTGTGCCCTTTACCCAGGTCTAGTTTCAACAGGTGCCAGGAACTTAGTGGGTTGAAACAGAAAGGTGCATTCATCCTTAAATCGCTGCTGTCCCCCAGAACTGCTCATCAAAGTATGGCCATGCCTCCTCCCATCCATTTGGGCACAAGTCTCCTGTCGGGCACAATGATTTATTCATGTCTCCTCAAAGATGAGTATCATATGGGACTCATTATATGATGGATTTCAGCTCATCTGAATGATTGCACTGCCTGTGTGGGACCTGTCAGAGGCTCGGAGCCCTGGGAACTGGACACCTAACACCAGAGACTTCGTGGGAACCCTGTCCCTGGATGAGCCCATCTGGAGGCTCAGAGGCATGTCAGGACAGTTT
Source organism: Carollia perspicillata (assembly GCA_004027735.1). Classification (NCBI taxonomy): domain Eukaryota; kingdom Metazoa; phylum Chordata; class Mammalia; order Chiroptera; family Phyllostomidae; genus Carollia; species Carollia perspicillata. Next base: position 22,567 of record PVKM010005871.1, on the reverse strand, counting down.
CAGGGTCTGTTTCTGCATGAAGGAGTTGAGGTAGGGATATCTGGCTCTGGGGAGAGCCAACTGTCTAGTTTTCACATTGTACAGCTCTCTATGAGCAAATAAAATCTTTGTGAGGCTCCCAGAAGCTAGCTGCATGTCCCCTTGGTGGGCAGGTGGGGCTTTGCCGAACCTGCTCTTAGTTTTCTCAGGTCTCAGCACCTTATTGATGGATAGTTGGAACTGTGTAGTGATAAGATGCCCAGAATCCCTCCTACACAGCTTGCATTCTGTCCTAGAATTCAATGGAGAGGTACTGAATTTCTAAAGGTAAGCTTGGCCCAGGAAAATCCCTAAGTGTAATTTGACATTCATCTTGACCATAAAAACACATAGTAAGGCACAGTGGGGCTTCAAAGGGGATTTGAGGACATGCTCTGGAGAAGTGTCTAAGGAAGTCCCTAGGGGACAGATCCTGATGGGCTTCCTGGGCTTTTGGCAATGGGAAGCCATTGAAGTGCTCCAAGCCAGAGACTGACATGATTAGACTGACCTATAGCAAGTAGACTCTGATTATTTGAGCAGAAGGTGCTTTGGAACCACATAGGACTGTGAACAAGGAGACTTACTAGGAGACTGTTGTGTAAAAGTAAGGCAGGGCATGATATAGACTACAGGACTAAAATACGAGATAAAAGCAGGTTTAGCAAGAACATAGTCTAGAGAAATAAAGGTTTTTTTGGTAGAGACTGTTTAACCTTCAACTCCTCTCTCAGTGCCAGAATTAAGCCAGAAAACACTATGACTAGACCCTAATGTACATAAAACCAAGGTTATTCAGAAGGAGCCAAGTCCCACATGGCTGCCATACCAATAAACTTATGGTTGGGAGTCCTCTCTTGCCATTGTGTGAAGGCTGATGATTTTAATGCAGTTGGTCTCACAGGTCACTCACCAAGGATAAGTACCAAGGATAATTTTGAAGAAATTACCCTAATAGCATCTCATTGACACTCTAGAAAGTACAGTGACTTGAGGTATATTTCATTGGCATCTAAAAAAGTCACCTTTGAGATAAGACAGAAAGTGAGACTGCTGTTCTTTTCTGCACTAACATTCTAGGGCAATCACCCATCCCTCCAGAGAAGGCAGGCAGGATCAATGTCTATAGGCATGATGTGTAGCTGTTTCTTCCTAACAGCTCTAATTCCCACCAGATGCAACCTGTCCTTGGATAGAAGAACTGTCATATCTGTCCCTCAGGGTATCCATGGTCCCAGAACTCTGGATTCCTTCATTCTGTGGTTTCTGCAAGGTGACAGTGCAATTACATATCTGAAGAGGTGCTTCTAAAGGCCTTCCGTTGATTTGTCTTGCTGTTTTTGAAGTTAAGGAGCCTGGTCCTACAGACTGGGAATCAGGCCAGGCTCTCTACAGAAGAAGCAGATTAGCACCAAGCCCTTTCTATCCAGATGCACTGCAGTGTGAGATCTGCATTAATTTGAATGATTTTAAGACATAAGGGTCAGGGGCAACATCACATTTTAGAAATTTAACCCTGAATGATTAGGGATCTTGAGGATGAAGGACCCCAGGTGAACATCCTTTCAACCCAGAGATTCAAGCAAACATTCTGTGTCAGTCTTGTGGCAGAATCAGCCTCTCATGAAGTGGGCAGAGCACAGAGAGTGCAGGGAATGACAACCAAGCATGTTTTGTGGGAGTCTCTGGCTTTTTCTACTGAAATTGTAGATATGAAACAGTTCTGGGTTCCAGAGGAGTGCATGAAATGACATCTGTATGAGACAGTGGGAATCCCAGGAATGAACCCCACTACCTATCCTTTAATTCCATAGTTTGCCTCATTAACAATGTAGAGAGATCCTGAAGATTGACCATGAATTTCAGGAAACTAGGAGATTGTGCCCATCTGGACAGGCTGGCTTTACATCATTTACATTCTGGAAGCTCTTTCTCAATCAACCCCAATTGTCTGCACTCACTGATCGAGCTCATATGCTCCTTTTTACCCCTGCTAATTTTGTCCACCAACATCCATTACCTTCACTTGGCAGAGCCACAGCTTACATTATTTTCTTACTACAGGGTGTTTAGATTTTTCAGCATTGTGCTCACTCTGGCAAGGTAGAATATAAACAGGTGGGTGGACCCGACCTTAATTTATATGTTGAAATTTCTCCTATTGATGACATATTATGATATAGCTAAAACTCTGTCTTCCTTTATTCATTTTATGTTGAAAAAGTGTGGGCCCATATAAAGGAAAGCATTCAGGTGCCCTCCCAGATTCACCTTATAGGAGGAACTAGGAAAGTGCTGCCCCAACTAATATTAGCTTTGGTCCTTCAAGCCTCCGTAATTAAAAAGGAGACCATCAATGAATTGGCACGTTTGGGTAATGGAGAGATAATATCCACCATGAAATGACTTTCCTTTTCAACAGATCATTAAAAAGATACCGGAACACACACGGGGTCATAAAGAGGATCCTCTTGGTCATTCGCCCAGCTCACCATACCTTCCTCTTATGGTACCTGCAATGCTACCCACCTCCAAGTGTCACATGGGGTGCTACCAAGACCTCTCTCAGTGCTCTTCATACTTGAAATTCCCTAAGGCTTCTGCTGAAGTGCACATTCTGATTCAGTAGGCCTGGGATGGGGCCTGAGAACTGCATCTTTAACAAGCTTCCAAGCTCCATAGCCTTCGCTTGACTATGGAAGTTCTAAGACTTTGGTACTTGCCTGAGAAAGAAAAGTTCTTGATCCCTGAACAAACTGCCTTTGAACTCAGGTACTCTTGCTCACTGGGCCTTAAGGCACAGATAACAAGTGGTCCTTTGACCTGAAAATCTATTGAGGATTGGGTCCCTGTCACCCCTAGCAGCTACAATGTCACATAAGAATTTCTAGTGTGGCTATGATGTTGAGACAAGCCTATGAAAGTCACCCAAAAGGGCCCCTGGAACCTCCATGAGGTGCTGGCCTGAAAACTAATGCCTGGAAGGCAAAAGACATGATCCCTTTGCCCCATGGAGGTAGTGGCCAAGTTGAGGATCATAGTTGGTCCGCCAGTCCTAAGACGTGGTGGCAGGTCTTCACTTCTCAGAATTTTTAAATAAAATGGAACCCTATTAATGGGGAACTGAGAATTAGTGCAATAGTTGTTCACTACTCAGTTTAACTTGGAGTAGATAATAAAAGGGACTTTATTCAGAAAAAAGGAAGACTTCCCTGTTTTATTAACTGATATTTGACACTTAGAGTTCTCCCAATGCCCCCTGAAAAGAACCAAGCAATCAATCAATTAGATGCTGATAAGGAGAAAGAAGATTCCTTTGATTATTGGCCAATAATTTCTATAGCTACAGTTCCTGTGAGGAAGGCATGTGGGAGTAATTTCTGATGACATTGTCTGTAATAGTGTCTTCATGAGAGTTCTGAAAACGATTAAGTCACCAACTTCAGCCTGACAGTACATGTTGTTGTTAGGGGCACCACAGGTCCTGCCGCTGTTTAGGACAAAAGGATGACTGTGGTGGCTGGTTGGTTCCAGGTATTAAGAAGAGATGTCTATGGGACCATCTGCAGCCTCATGAAGGGGGCAGAAACAGCACCCATTGGAAAAGGGCTGCCTCAGGACACCTCTTGTTGCTTTCATAATGCAGCTCCCAGTCCCTCAGGATAGGCACTGGGACAATGTTTCTGTGTGGGCAGGTGAGGCCTGAAGTTCAAGCAAGGTTCAGAGCCTAACCTTGACTTCCTACACCTGCTCAGTGGCTGTACTGATCAGTGTGACCTTCACTGCAGGCTCAGGGATGGGGATATATCAGAGGAGAGATGCTTAGCCCTGGTGCCCCAGATGTGATGCACCTTCCTGTAGATGCCTGGAGCAGGCTTCCCTGCTCACCACTCACCCTATTCCTAGAGCAGGGGCATCTTTCTCTGAACCACCAGTACTCCATCTCCTTAGGGTTCCAGCCTTCCAGAGCCCAGCACAGAGGTATGTTCTCCCTCACCCTCTAGTTGAGGCCTACAACCCCAATGAGCACGTTCTGTCTCAGGAGCTATCTATCAATTCCCTAGTGACTGACATCAGGAAAGTCCTTCCTCTCCCTTCAGGGGAGACATTCTTATTCTCTGACTATAGTCCAATAGAATGAAAGAAAAGACACCCTGAATTTGAGGGGCTCTTTCCTTACAATTTCTCGTGAGAAGTGGGATCAAGGACCAAGTACCTATCCATTGCTTTTCTAATAACTTCCTTTTCTCGAAGCCATGAAGCAAAGGTGAAATTGACATGTCCAGCTCCATTTTCTTGTGGCTGTATTTGAGGCTGCAATATGGGTTAATTTAGGAAGCATTTAGTAGGCACAAAATGTGCACAGACTGTGTGTGCCATGGTAAATCTGAGTGTTAAGATGGTAGCTTTCTATCTGGAGGACTCAAATCCTAGGTGGGGAAGCAAACCCAATGCACTACTGACAGCATGCCCAGACCTGGGCTCCATAGAGCATTAGCAAGTACTTTGGGAAAATACCAGACCAATGAGTTGCTTGGCAAGGGTGGGGGTGGTTATGGGAAAGGGGAGATAAAGTTGAGAAATCTTTTCACAAAGATGGTAATACGGGAGCTAAGCCTCAAAAGTGAAGTAGGTTTTATCCTGGGAGCAGTAGCAAAAGCTGGAATTCCCCCTGCAGAAGACAGTTGCATTTTCAAAGTCTTCCCCCCGCCCCGTATCAATCACGTCTAACTGCTCACAGGGGGATAGGAAAGGATACTAGAAATGGCAGCCTTTGGAAGTGGAGAGCACTCAGGACAGTGATCCAGGCATAGCACCATTGTGCTACAGGTGCTTTCCAATTGATTGAGCAAGAAGGATTGGGTTTTGGAATCTTTAACATTTATACCTAAATCTTAAAAATTTAAATCAATGCTTCCCCTGAGCCCTGAACCCCCAGCCCTCCCATATCATGCCCATCAGGGACTCACACTCTAGTCTCACCCATTCTCTGCCCTGTCCCCTCGCCTGACCATAGGTCCAGCCTTTCCAGTCCTCCAACTCTTCTCTGAATCCTTCTGTCTTGGAGCTACTATGCTGCATCCACTACTATGTTGCATCCTTGAAAAAATTGTCCACATGCAGGACTTCCAGTTGCTCCTCAGTCACATTGCTATTGAATTCTGGCCCCATCACTCAGTTGAAACTGTCCCCTCCATAGTCACTAGTGGCTTCTGAGACTAATGGCCTGAATCCATATCTCCAGGCTTATCCTTTGCCATGTGGCCCCCCAACACTGCCAGCAGATCAGTGACAGGACAAGCTGAAGCCACATGCCTGCCAGCAGCATTGTGGGGAAGAGGGAGGCACAGGGAAGCAAAGAGACAGGTGGTGGGAGCAGATTCACAGAGGAGCAGGGAGGAACCAGGCTGCATGGAGGAGGAGGAAGGAAAAGCTTCATCATCTAGCTTTACCCTTTTGCCCACCAGGGTCCAGCAGTACACAGCAGGGAGGCTTCTTGGAGACCAGCAGAATCATGTTATAAAGATCAGATCAGGTTTCAAATGAAAGTAATGCCCACAAAAGAGTGGACACCTCCAATATATTATCAGCTGTGAGATGCTGACCTAGAATCTATTTTACTTCTTGAGCATTTTCACTGTGTTCCACAGTACAATCCTGCTCCCGGGTCTATATAAGTGCAAAGGATATTTAACAGCAGGATATTCAAACTGCTCCTACAGGCAAACTGATGTGGAGGAGCTGTGAGTTGGGTTAGCAGGAAAAAAAGCACTAAAAATACTGAGAGAGGAAGGGAGTTAAGTATGGCCCCATGACTACTGACTTGCTGAGAGCAGCAGTGGCCAATTAGCCTGGGGGTGGCATTTGAGGTGGGGCACAGAGAAGGGCAGCCTGCAACAATGGGCAGCCTGCCGAGAGGCACTGCGCTGGGGCTGGGTTCCATGGGCTTCTGGCAGAGAAAGGACTGAAGGTCATGGCCTAGATTTTGCTGTCCCACTAATGCATATTAGGAGCATCAGTTCCACTGGCTGCAAAAAATCCAACACTAGCGAAAAATGAGGTGAATTTTCAACAGAAACATAGAGAGATGGGGCTTGGTTATCATGATTGCTGTGTAAAAGATTCTCTAGTTTTAAATCAGTCAGTAGCCACTAGTAGATTTCTGTAAACTTTTTTTTATTGTTGCTCAAGTACAGTTGTTTCCATTTTCCCTTCACCATTCCTCCCCACAGCAGCCATTGCCACTTCCCACCCTTGATCCTACCCCGCTTTGGTTTTGTCCATGTGTCCTTTATAGATGTTCCTGGAAACCCTTCCCTCTTTCCCCCACATTATCCTCTCCCATATCTCCTCCGGTAGATTACGTTTAATGATGAACTTACTGTTCCCTTACTCTACTTTACCATGCAATTTAGTTTACTGAAGTTCCTGTCATGCTTTTTTTATTGCATTTTGTAAATTTGGCTTATTTTTTTCTCAAAGTTTCACCCAGAGATCATGAAGAATGATACTGAAAACCACTTGTTTGCCCACCTTGCTCTATGCCCTTTTTTCTCCTTACTTACCACATATCATCATCTCCACCCCTGGCCTATTAACTTTCCCACTCCTGGGGTCAAGGTCAGGGTCCTGTTAGACTCTTCTCTGTTTCCTCCGTTTAGGTGCCATTGAATTCTACCATTTCCCCCAGTAAACTGCTGAGGATCCTCAGAGACACTTCCTTGTATTGTTGGGAGGATAAAATTATAGATGAGTGTGAAAATGGTTTGCATTTATTGGTTTGCCTATGGTTCTTAGAACTAACTAATCCATTTCCCATATAAGATTAGCACTTAAAATTCAAAGGTGAGAGATAGTGTAAATAAAATATAGTTTAAGGTTCTGATAAAGTTTTCCTGAAAAGTAGTTAGAAATTTAGGACTTAATAAAATCAGTTGGTATGTGTCTTCAGGAATGATTATTTATAGATATATAGAGGATTTGTCAAACAGACCCTGTTATAAAGTTTGCTAGCACCTTAAGCTACCACTTTAGTTTGGGACAAAAATGGACTTTGTTTCAGTATTATAGGGTTTGGACTGGCCCTGACTCATGAGGACTGTGAGGATTGTAATGATGGTGGTGATGACAGCGGCTAACATTTATTAAGTGCTTACTGTGTTAACCACAGATAATGGACACTACAATTCATGCTTCATGTGCATTTCCTCTTTTAATTGCCATAATGCTCCTCCAAGAGCCTACTGTAATTACTGTATAATAAGGAACGTGTCTGGTCTTTGTCCTGGGTTCCTGGGAGGTAACTTCTAAGGCCTTGGAATTCCCTAAGAGGAGTGTCTCTGTCACTGATGGTGGACCTCTAGGCAGTTATGTTGAGGAGATAGCTTGGGATCAGGATGGCCACTCCAGGTGGACCAATCATGTGATTAATGGATAGAAACCTTGGACTGTGGGATATCAGCTCAATCTCTGGCCTCTAGGACAGGAGAGGAGCTGAGATTGAGTTCAATCATTTGGCCAGTGATTCAATCAAACATGACTCCATAGTCAACCTCTAATGAAAACTGGGGACAAGAACCCATTGATATGCCAGGAGGGTGATATGCCCTGAGTCTGTGGGAGAGGTCACAGAAGCACTACATTTGGGTCCCACCCAGACCTTGCCTCATGTACCTCTTTGGCTGGTCTTGAATTTTTGTGCTTTTTAATTAAACTGTACTCACTTGCATATGACTTTCCTCAGTTCTGTGAGTCATTACTGTGAATTAGCATACATGAAGAGGTCATGGGGTTTACAGCCTGTTGGTCAGAAGTGCAGGTGGCCTGAGGACCCTAAATTTGCATCTGGCATCTGGAGCATGGGCATGTTCTTGTTGATTCTGCCTTTGAACCCTGAGGCCTGCTGCTGCCTCTGGGTGCTGCGTGCCAGGACTGTACTGCAGTGCATCTAGTGAGTACCTCAAATCAGTAAAAAAGCAGAGACCAGGAGGTGCTAAACCACCTACACAAGACTCCCATCTAGTTTATGACATGGCTTGTGAGCCCATGATGTAGAAACATGTGTGTTCTGTAAACAGCATTTTCTGCAGACCATACCTGTGAAAGCATGCTATCGAAAGACATTAAGCGGGGGGAGGCATAGAACTAGAAATGAAAGAAGATACACACTTGCTTGGTGATCAAGAATCTCCTGTTTAATTAATGTACAAGAAGGCACAACTTAAATCAGGTTTCCCACCTTGTCCCAAAATAACCAAAACAGTAGAACCTTGGAGACCCAGGAGTATTCAAGAAAGAGACACAATATGACAAGCTAAAACAAGCATCGCAGTGGATGTACAGAAGAGTTCCATTGGCAACCTCACAATGCAGGTTCAGGGTTTTTTTCTCCCTTTATGCTTCCACAAGTGTGTTTCCCTGAGCTATGGTGGTAGCTGTATATGGGTTTTCTTATGTGCACTGAATGCAAGGGATTTGTTTATTTTCTTTCAGTTCCTATTGATATAGGCAGATGTATAAGTTGAGCTTTAACTCAAAAATGTGCCCACAGATTCAATTGATGTGTTTTAACCCGAGGACTGTGCAGAAATATTGCCGTGACTCTATCTGCCCGATCTTGAACCGTTTATTACAGCCCCAGAGAACCTGATATTAAGCTGCTCTTTGAGTCTTACCCAGGCATAATGTGCTGCTCAGCTGAAAGGCTGGCATGGGAAGAAGATGCACAGGGTGTAATCACAGCCATTACCGAGAGCCATCAATGCAGCAAAACCTACACTTTCCACAAGTCAGCAGCAGGCAGCCTGCTGAAAAGGAACTATTAGACACCAGACCTGGCCCTTGGTGTGGAATAAAACGGTGGAGAGAAAACCTGTTAGTGAACTGCTTCTACTGAAAAAGGGTGAGTGCTGTCACACTCTGAAGAGAAGATGCTCAGTGTTCACTTAAAAAGGTCAGCATTTCAGGGTACACCGATGATACAGGTATTGGAAAGCTGCCACTGTCTGTCACTGCTCACAGCCTTGTGCCAGGAGGGCACCTGCAGGAAGGGGACATATCCTCTCATCCTTCTTCATGAGGGTGACCCTCGAGTCTGCCTGGGTCACCTGGGAAATGGAGTCAGAGCACTCGAGTGGGGCCTTGGTGTCACCTCCTGTCTTTCTTCCCCAGGTGGCAGCTGCATCTCTCAGTGAGTTCTCTAAGCTTGTTTTCACATAGAGTGGGTGATGGCCAGTGAATTGAACAACACCCTCAAACCTCTTGACCCTACTGAAAAAGCCCTGATGAAGTTTATGACTCTGAAACCTGCGCAGTGGAGAGAACAGGCTCAGCTTCAGATAACAAAGGTGGACATGGCAGAGGCCAACTTGCCCCACCTTCTTTATCTTTCTGAAAACACAGGGAACTTTGTGCATGAGTCTCGGGCAAACACCCAGCAATTTGGACTTGAAATGAGTTTATATTCATCCCAGAGGCACAAAATGGAGTTGGCAAGAATGACATAAAGGCCTTTTAGAGCAATGCTGCAAATTGAGATTGACTTTGAAGATGTCACCTCTGGCTTAAAGGAAAGTGTCATGTTCTCTAATTATCTGTCTGCCATACGCTCCTCCACATGTTGCTATTGAGGGCAGCTAAACATTTCTGAGTGCCAGGCTGACACAGAGGTCAGAAAAGGTGTGTTTTTAAATAAAGCATCAGTGAGGGGTGGTATTAAAAATCAAGCCCTAATGGCAGCTCTGGATTTAACCAATTAAGAGAGAAAACCCTATAATAATGAAGGCTGACCACTTGGATCGATCAATCAACCTGATAAGAAGAGCCATGCCCTGGAATGCAGCCCCCTACAGTGATTAGCAGGGACAAGGATGGTGGTGGGGGAGAATCTGAGTCACCAGGATGGGATTTTAATGGATTTTATAATGTTTATGGTATATGCTTACCTAGCAATTGTCCTTGGCCCCCAAATGGATTTCACATATGCTATTTTCTATTCTTCATTTTTTTTGCCTGTAGGAAGGGGCCTGAGCTTTTGAATGCTCCTCTCTGCATTCTGTGAGAGGGCATCAAAACAGATGTTTACACTTAGATATGAATCCACCAAGGGGGGATTGTAGAATGAAGCCCATTGGTTGATGTGGCTCACACCTGGGTTCTTAGATTCCCTGACAGTTTTCAGTTTTTCCTTACAGTGGTGATTCCAGAACTCTCAAATCATCTGGTAAAATAAGAGGAGCCCCAGTTAGGCCTCAGAGCCATCAGCAATCCCATTTCATCCCAAAACCATGAGATCAGTAGGGACTGGATCCACCATTTCCTACAGTTTTCTCTTGTCTTAAGTTGTCCAGTTTCCAGTTTTAAATCCAGCAGTCTCACCTATGGAAATTACCTTTCTTGTATGTCTGTTTGTTTTTTGCGATGTGTTTTTTGATGTCATTTAAAATTTAGAATTAAGGAAGACAAGTTTCACCATTTTGGAATATGTTTCCTGAGCTCCTGCTTTCAATGAAATTGCTATTCTCCAGACTCCTATGTCCACCTGGGTCCCTGCACTCTTAGTCTTCCTGCTATCCAGGAGACTGAGGTTCCGAGAGGTTCTGACAACTTTGGTAATGTGCCTAGAGTTATCCAGCTGGCACATTTCAGTGCCTCAAACGGAACCTTCCCAGGAAGGCTGGCTGAATCACTATGGTTTACTGCTGTCAAGTCAGATAATTTCCTTCTCTGCCAGAACATGTGGGAGTAGCTGTTTTAGACTGTTTTTACCCAACATGAAACTATTTCTTCTTTCATAGAGTCTAGGGAACTGTGTAGAGAAAGTGCCCTCCCATTAGGACACCCACCAAGCCCCATGTTGCCCTGACATTTGTCTTCTTAAATCTCCCCATGAGTGTTCCATAAAGTCTTTCCCAGCTTCTAATACCCATGAGCTTCCCTCCACCTGCCATCCTTCCTTTCTCTCCTACCTTTGCTCATTTTGTACTCAGTCCTCTAACCATGCATGCCTGGCTTCCTTCGGTCCCATTCCACAACCAACCTTTCCTGAAACCAGCAGTGATTCCCTGCATCAGGCCCATTGGCTGAGTCCACTGTGGACTGCACTCCCTCTCTCCATAGTTTCTGGGGCTCTGGGCTCTGGACTGCCCCTCAGTAAGTCACTTTTCCTCCTATGTCCTAACTGTTGCAGGCCTATAACCCACTGGGCTGAGTGCTAACTTGGATTCTTCTTTCTCCACAGGCCCACTAAAGCTGCCCATCCATGCTTGTGGTGGCAATAAGCTATATGTAGACTGCCTCCACCCAAATTCACAATCACACTAGAGCACTTTCCTCCAGCCTCACTGAAGATCCACCTGCCCTCTAGAAATCCCACTTAGATGCCATGGAGTACCTTTTCCAGTCCCAGTGGATGGCTCTGTCCCAGCCAGAGCCACATGAGGCTTCCTTACTCCTCTTTTCTTCTAATTTCCTGCTTCTAATATCACTGTTTCCTTCATTTTTTTCTCCTAAGTTCTTTTTAAAAAAATTGTCACCTGAGGATATGTTTACTGAATTTAGAGAGAAAGGAAGGGAGACAGAGAAAGAGAGAAACATTGATCAGTTGCCTCCAGTACATGCCCTGACTGAGGATCAAACCCACAACATAGGTATGTGCCCTGACTGGGGCTCCAACCCGTAACCTTTTGGTGTATAGGATGACGCGTTAACCAGTTGAGCCACCTGGCAAAGGCCCTAAATTCCTTTTGAAGGCAACTTCTTATCTACATCTTCCCTTTCATCAGGAGACAGGAAATCATTCTCTCTCCAGTTGATGCCTCCCAGAGCCTCACTTGGTCCCTTTGTCATAGACTTGGATGTGGCTCTTGTAGGAGACTGTCAATGCAGGTACCACACACATGATCACAGATACAGCTCAGATGATGATAGCAACATTTACCGTGGGCTTTCTGTCTGACAAGTGAGTGTGAAAGGCAATAGATACATCATTCCTGTGAGGTGGACAAAATTGTTATCCCTATTTTCCATTTCAGAAAACAAGCACAGAGAGGTTAAAGAGTCTGCCTTGAGAGCCAGGAAGTACCTGTCTGATCCTATGACCTGAGCTTCACACCACCAGGACATCCAAGACATCCAGGATGCAGGGTGTGATATCACTATATACTGATTCCAGTGTCCATGTGGGCACTGATTGTGGGCCTCCCTCACTCCTGTTTACAGCCATTAGCTGACTAAGGCCCACAGGGTTCTGGGTACCAGATGAGGAGTTCTGCTTCCCACCCAGGTTGAATGTCCACCAGTCAAATTATCCTTTGTCTCTTCCAGATTCCAAATGCTGAAAGGGGTGGGCTGTGGAAGAAACAAAGATGAAACTAGGGAGAGTCCTGCCCTGCACAGAAGGAACGTTGTCTGGCTGTTTTGAGGGCTGTGTGAAAATAAGTCCCTTCCCCAGGCAGCACACCCAGTCAGGAATCTGATCCCCTCGCTGACGAGGCTGCTAAAAATAATGAGCCTCATTAGCACATTCAAAACAGTGGCATGAAATTACATAGGACAAGCTGAAGACCATGCTGGCGCCTCGGCAAGGGGTCCCTTTCCTCCCATGCGACTCCATGGGAATTCTTAAACACACTTTCTCCCAGAGGCACAGGGCTGGCCCCTCTGGAGTGAGCAACCGTGCTCTTATTCTAATTATGCTGGTAATTAGAGCTTAGGTCTTTGAACCTCAACCAACCATATTCTCCATTCCAAGGAGTCACATGGTATGAAAATTGCTCCTGAAACTTTACTGCTGGCTTGAGACTGTTTGTGGTTCTTGGGAAGGGGTCGTTAAAAACCAACCAAATTATATATTTATTTGTTTGTTTGTTTTGTCCTGCCTTGTCATAAACTGCTGGTGTCCAATCACTATTTTATGCTGTGCATATATTGAAGCATGGCAAAGAGACTTCCCTTCTTTCTTATTGATTTGAGTTTGTGGCATACAAGAGTTGACACCTCTTTATTCTACTAATGTGTAGGAACAGAGGGATGAATGCTGTGAACAAACTGAACACAGGGAGTACATTTGTCCTATTTTGTTTTGAGAGGGCTGCTTCTGTGTGTGCATTTAAATAAAGGTATGTCTCAGACTTGGCAAAATAATTTGTTTGTCAAAAGAATTTGGCTACAAATTCTTTTTTGATCAAATTTTTCAAAAGTAAATAGCCAAATAATCAGGCTGGTTTATAAAGTGATTTCTACAGTATGAATTATAGCCTTAAATAAATGCCATAGTAAATCTTTCAAACCTTGCATATGGGATAAAACAAAGTAGTCCGTTCTTAGGACTGAGTCTAAATGAATATTTCAGGCTGTAAACAAACCAAAGACCTGAGCATAGAAATCCAATCTCTTACCATCACTGTCAACACATTTGCTGAGAAACATCTTACAAGCACAGCATTGCACAAGGCACTTTGTGTCATTGAAATGACAAAGGCATCTGCCCTCCATAGACCCACTACCCAGTAGAGGTACATGTGCATACATACACCTATACTTTGAATATCAGGGCACCTGTGTCAACTGCTGTAACTGATGTGTAACCTGGGCTCAAGGAGTGAAAAAGGAAGGAGTCTTTTCCAGATTTAGGAAGATCTCCTATGGCTGCATGTCTGTCTTGTCCCATCTGTCTTTCCCTTTTATTTTTAAGTCATTATTACATTAAAAATAGTAACTTTTATTTAAGATTATGACATTATATACATTCTCTGCTATATCTAAGCTATATAAAGTTCTGTGCCTAAACCTTTTAAATGAAATAAAAGCATTCAAAATGCTTCTTGATTAAAGGAATGAACAGCAAACATATAGTTGGAAAAATTAACTCCCAAATTAGAAATAGTTCATAAATGCAACTAGAGGTTGAATCTGTATTGTAAATGCAAGAATAACCTGGTTTCTCACCAAATACTTGGAGAGTATTGGTTTCAGGTATTTGAAACATTCTTCTTTGTATAATCATTAGCTATACACTAAACTAATAGGGCAGAGATTTCAGTGGTCACATATGACAAAAAACACAGACTTTACAGAATTAGTTCAGAGAATTTATGAAACAAACAGCATAAAAACAAAACATAAGTATAAAAGAGAATCTAGTTTCAGAGTTGACATGTATTGCATAAAATGCCCAGTTTTTAACAAAAAAAAATTATGAGACATGCAAAGAAACTAGAAATTCTGGCTAATACACAAAGGGAAAAATGATCAATCAATGGAAACTGCCCCCAAGGAAGCCCAGACATTGCACTTTTAAGAAATGGCTTTAAATCAGTTATTTACACATGTTTACAGAAATCATGAAAAGTATGAGAACAATGTCTCAAAATAGTAACCAGAGGGGAATGGGGGGATAGTGGGGGGGGGAGAAGGATTTTCAGGAACATCTATAAAGGACACTTGGACAAAACCAAAGGCGGGGTAGGATCAAGGGTGGGAAGTGGGGATGGCTGGGGTGTGGGGAGAAAATGGAGACAACTGTACTTGAACAATGACAAAGAATGTTAAAAAATAAAAATATATTTAAAAGTTAAAAAAGAAAATATAAAAGGAGAGATATTATTTTTAAATAGCAATTATGGAGCTGGAAAGTATAATAACTTAAATGAAAAATTTACTAGAAGGGCTCAACAGTACATTTGAATATACAAAAGGAAGAATTAGTGAACTTAAAGCTATATCAGTTGAGATTATCCATTTTGAGAAACAGAAAGAATCAAGAAAAAGAAACAGTCTCCAAAACCTATGAGATGTCACCAACCATACTAACATAATGGGAGTCGCAAAATGAGAGGAGAGATGAAAAGGAGCAGAAAGAATATTTGAAGAAATAAGTTCTGGCCAAGATGGAGGCATAGGTAGAAATGCTTCACTTCCTCACACAACCAAAAGAAGGATAACAACCAACCTAAAAACAATAAACAACCAGAAATGCCAGAAAATCAAACTTCATGGAACACTGACAACCAAGGAGTTAAAAAAATCATTCACTGAGACTGGTAGGTGGGCAGCCGAGTGGAAAGGATGAGAGAGTCAAGGTGGTGGACCACGAAAGGGAGGTGGGGCTGGCTGAGAGGACTCGCAGCAAGGTGGTGGACTGTGTGAGCAAGGCAGGGCTGGCTGAATGGGAAACTAAAGACTCAAAGATAGCTGTAAATTACTGCAGGGGTTACCACAGCAGGAGAAACTCCCAGTCTCACATGAGAGAGTTCATTGGAAAGTGAGACTAGAGCAGAGTGAGCCACATTGTTCCCTCTCAGACCTCTCCCCCACAGACAGCACCACACTGCAGCAAAGAGGGTTGCCCCGTCCTGGTGAATACCTAAGGGCCTTCCTTCTTACAACAGAACAGGTGCTCCAAGATGAAAAAATATGGCCCAAATGAAAGAGCAGATCAAAACTCCAGAAAAAGAGCTAAGTGACGAGGAGATAGCCAACCTATCTGATGAGGAGTTCAAAACACTGGTAATTGGGATACTCACAGAACTGATTGAACTTGGCTGCAAAATGAAGGAACAAATAAAGGCTACCCAACGTGAAATAAAGCAAAATATATAGAGAACCAAATTGAAGGGAAGGAAACTGGGACTGAAATCAATGACTTGGAACAAAAGGAAGAAATAAACATCCAACCAGAACAGAACAAAGAAACAAGAATTTTTGAAAAAATAAAGGGAGGCTTAGGAAACTCTGGCACAACTTTAAATATTCTAACATCAGAACCATAGGGATGTCAGAAAAAGAACAAGAGCAAGCAGTTGCAAACTTATTTGAACAAATAATGAAGGAAAACTTCCCCGATCTGGTGAAGGAAATAGACTTCCAGGAAGTCCAAGAAGCCCAGAGAGTACCATAGAAATTGGACTCAAAGAGAAACACACCAAGGCACATCATCATTAAGTTAGTCAAGATTAAAGATAAGGAGAGAATCTTAAAAGCAGCAAGAGGAAAGGAGACAGTTACCTACAAAGGAGTTTCTATAAAACTATCAGCTGATTTCTCAAAAGAAGCCTTGCAGGCAAGAAGGGGCTGGAAAGAATTACTTGAAGTAATGAAAGGCAAGGATCTACATTCAAGATTACTCTATCCAGCAAAGCTTTCATTTAAGTGGAACGGCAGATAAAGTACTTCCTAGATAAAGTCAAGTTACAGGAGTACATCATCACCAAGCTATTATTTTATGAAAGGTTAAAGGGACTTATCTAAAAAAAGAAGATCAAAAGTATGAACAGTACAATGACAACAAACTCACAACTATCAACAAATGAACCTAAAAGAAAAGAAAAACAATGAAAACAAAAACTAAGCAAACAGCTAAAACAGGAACAGAATCAGAATCAGAATTCTGATTAACACAGCCATATCAAAATTACAACTAAACTGTAGAACAACCACCACTCAGAATCACGAGAAATCTAGTTGAATGGAAGTCCAACACCTATGGAATTAAAGAATCCACATCCATCCAGACTGGTAGGAGAAGCAGAGATGCAGAATGGCTGATCCTACATCCGAGTGTGGCAAACAAAAGTTTGGGCAGGATATCTCAGGAGTGAGGAGTCCCAGCCCCACACCAGGCCCCTCTGCCCAGGGTTCCACTGTCAGGAAGAAAAGTCCCCATAGCATCTGGCTGCAAAACCACTGGCAACTGAGTAGGTGGAAGAAACTTATGGAGTCCAAAGCAATTCTTCTTAAATAACCCACAAACAGGCTTACTCAGACTCACTCCCTCTGAGCTCCAGCACCAGGGTATCATCTTGAATGACACTAGTGTCATACAGGGAGGAACTGAGGTGTCTGGCATCAGGGAGAGAGCTGGGGGACAGATTTCTCTCAAACAGAACAGCTGGCAGAGGCCACTATTTTTTTTTCTTTGAATCCTCCCCCACAGAGCCACAGATCCTGCAAATCTCCTGAGACTCTGTCCCACCCAAATTATGGGCCCACTCAAGATGTTAACAGTGACTTTTCTATACGAATGGCTGGTCTTGACTCATGCTTCACAATTCCCTCAATCCTCTCAAATAAGCAACAGCCAGCTGTGGTGAGCCCCCAGTCCTCATATGTCTTGCTAAGTGGCCCCAGTCCTAGCACTAGCAGCAGCCAGACTAGATTTACAGCTTGACTTTGCCTGGGAATCTCTAATCCCATCACAAGTATCAGCCATCTCAGATTGCTTTGCAGCTCATGCAGCGCGGTCCTGAGCAGAACTGTGGTGGGGGCTGACCTTGGCCTGTACTACCCGGGATACCCCAGATCCTGTGCACCCAGTGGACAGCTACAGATCATGGCAGAACATCATCACCTTGCCCCTGCACAGCTGATCTTCCACGGAGGATGGAGGTTAGTGGTCAGTGGTAACAGCCAGTCCTTGCAGCTATCTGGTTGGATAAATCCATCCCATTGACCTACCAACAGCAATCAGACCTCAACTACTAGAGGAGGGTGTACTCAGCCCACAGGAAGTGTGCATCTTGAATACCCAGCTTGGGTGGTAAGGTAGGCTGTTCCATTGGACCCTAAAGGACACCTACTACATTAGACCACACTATTAAGACATGGAGTCATAGCAGCTGTACCTAATACATGGAAACAAACACAGGGAGGCTGCCAAAATGAGGAGATAAAGAAACATGGCCCAAATGAAAAAAATAGATCAAAACCCCAGAAAAAGAACTAAACAAAAGGGAGATAAGCAATCTATCAGATTCAGAGTTCAAAACACTGGTTATAAGGATGCTCAAGGAACTTAGTGAGGACCTCAACAGCATAAAAAGATTGAGTCAGAAATGAAGAATACACTAATTAATATAAAGAACAATTTACAGAGAAACAGCTGAGAATCAAATCAATGACTTGGAACATGAGGGAGCAAAAATTAACCAATAGGAAAAACAAGAAGAAAAGAGAATTTAAAAAAATGAGGATAGTGTAAGCAGCCTCTGGGACAACCTTGAAGGGCCAAGTTTCACATCATAGGAGTGCCAGTAGGAGTAGAGAAAGATCGAGATATTGGAAATATATTTGAAAAAATAGTAAAAGAAAACTTACCTAACTTGGTGAGAGAAATAGACATGAAGTCCAGGAAGCACAGAGAGTCCCAAACAAGATGGATACAAAGAGGCCCACTCCAAGACACAACATAATTAAAATGCCAAAGATTAAAGATAAAGAGAGAATCACTCTGGCTGGTGTGGCTCACTGGATTGAGTGATGGCCTGCAAATCAGTTCAATTCCCAGTGAGGGCACATGCCTGGGTTGCAGGCCAGGTCCCCAGTAGGGGGTGCATGAGAGGCAGCCACACATTGATGTTCATCTCCCTCTCTTTCTTCTTCCTTTCCCCTCTCTCTAAAAATAAATAAGTAAAATCTTTTTAAAAAAGATAAAGAGAGAATCATAAAAGCAGCAAGAGAAAAGCAGTTAGTTACCTACCAGAGAGTTCCCATAAGTCTGTCAGCTGATTTCTCAAAAGAAACTTTGCCTGCTAGAAAGGATTGACAAAAACAAAACAAAACAAAACAAAACATTCAAAGTCTTGAATAACAGGGACCTACAACCAAGATTGCTCTACCCAGCAAAGATATCATTTAGAATCAAAGGACAGACAAAGCTTCCCAGTCAAGAAAAAACTAAAGGAATTCATTATCACTAAACCATTGTTATATGAAATGCTAAAGGGACTATTTAAATAAAAGAAGTTCAAAACTATGAACAATAAAATGGAAATAAATACATCTATATCAATAATTAAATCTAAAAAAACAAAGCCAGCAAACAAGAAGAACAGAGATAGAATTATGGATATAGAGAGCATTTTGATGGTTGCTAGATGAGAGAGGCATGTGGAGGAATGGGTGAAGAGGTGAGGGGATTAAAAAGTACAAATAAGTAGTTACAGAATAGCCATGGGGACATAAAGTATAGAATAAGAAATGGAGTTGGTGAGGAAATGTGGTGTAAAGTACAGTATAGGAAATGGTGTTGGTACAGGAAATGTGGTGGTGAGCTGAGCCCAGTTGCTCAGCTCTGGCTGCAAAGCAATATGGCACACTCCCAGGTGCACCCAATATCTTTACCCCAGGCCAGTCTGTGGTTACCTTTGTAATGTACAGAAGAGGCAGCATTCTTGGAAGTGAGGAGATCAGCCCTGGGCCTGAGGTCCCCACCCTGCTCTGAAGGTCCCCCTGACTTTTTAAATACATCCATTAGTCATAGAATAACTTGGCCCAGGCCAGGGAGATATGGCAATGACCCAGGCCAAACCTTGAACCAGAGGAGTCTTATTTGGCCTTTGTAATGCTAAAAAAACCTATTTTGGGAATTTGAATTAATCACAAGCCCCATCACTCTATTACTTTGCACCCAGCCTCCTTCTCACATTGACTGTATTTCAGTCTAAGATACCTTTGATTATAGGTGACATGATTATTTTATGTAGCCCTATGAAAGAAAAATTCTTCCAATTTGACTATGACACACCATGATTTAGAGTGTGTCTGGCTTTCATACACATTCAGATGTAAAAAAAAAAAAATCATCTTAAAATGAATGAGACAAGGCCTACAGATGTCTAGATCAAGGTTCCTGGCAAAGGCTGACCTCAATTCCCCAGAAAATATCTTGTTGACACAATACCATCCACATGGATGGTAAAGAATGAACATCTTTGGGGAAGTGAGAATCATGTCTGACTTTTGTGAATTTCAAGGAAATTCAAGGAAAGAATACTTTATGGAACTGTCCGTGTGTCCAGGATTTTAAGTTGTGGAAATTTCACCATCCAAAAGACCCAGGATTCTTACAGGGGCAGATACACATGGCGGGTGCATGCCAGAAGCCCCCGAGGACCCTCTGAAATGACAGATTTCATCCACTGCTGGTGACACTGATGTGGTTGCCTGACTGGACCCACTGCAGAGGAGGCTGCTGATTCCTCAGTTGAGGTCTGTCCTCTCCTGAGATCAGATGTGGCAGGCAAGCACTCTGAGCATCTCAATAGGAATTTTGTTGTTTAATTTTTAAAATATTGATATTATTGCTAAATCTATGGCCCTTTGTTCAGTGATGTTCTAACCTGCCTGTCATATGGCCCTCTGCTCATTCTCTTTGGAGCTTTGTTAGTGACGAGCTTACATAGAGATCACATCTATGTTAGTGATGCCTATTCCCTATTTTCAAATTCTGATTTACTTTTGTACTTCAGACTTGGATGAGCAGTTGTCTCCCAGACATGAATAAACTCTTCATGTCCAAACTGCAGCCTTCTTTCTTCCCCCAAGATCCTGTTTTTCTTTTGTTCCTAGGACAGGTAATGACTTTATTCTTTACCCAATCAATCAAAATAGAAATTGAACCATCCTTGATTTTTCTTTCTCCTTAATCTCTTATATTCAGTTAATCAACTATCTTATAAATTTGAACCCATAATTAACTTTCTAATTCAGAGATGGGCCCACAAGCTTCTTGAAATTGTAAGTTCTCTAATTGTATGCTATGATACTGAAGGCTTTGAAAGTATATGTGGTGTGTGTGCATGTGTGCATGTGTTTGCCTGTGCACGTGAACAGTTTTCTGAAGGGAGGATCCACAGTAGGAGGAATAGCTTATTTTAGGGTAGCTTTTTCTAGATTAGATGGATTGCCAAAGGATCCATAACCATGCTTCAATATTTGGACCATGTATCAGTTGGGCTTGGTTATACTAAAGTGATTGGCATTTATTGCCACCAATTATAATTTTCTTTGATTTTGCATATGCTTTTCCCTGGATCTGAAAATCCTTTTTTCCCATGCCCATCCATCTTTGTTGGCAAAGTTGAGCTCTTTCTTCCAGGGAGTCTTGTCATATGTTCTGTGTTCCTCCTCTTGCAGACCTGATTTTCACCTTCTCTGGGCAGGAGCATCAGACACTGTCTGTTTGGGAAGGTCATAAAAGGAACAGAGAGGAGGGAAGTTGTAGCATTTAAAAGCCAAAAGTAAACCTGTTGATAAGGCTGGAGAATAAATCCTTAACCCATGTAAAGTTGCCAAAAAAATAAAAAGCAAATTGAACCAAAGAGAAAGCAGTCAGTGAGTGTTGAAAATTGAGAGATGAAAAGTGACAGATGAAAATTGAGGTTTTAAAATGATAATACTGTTAATTTTTTGCTGTGGTGCCTGGTTAAGGTTCTTAAGACTTTGCCTTTAACGGAACTTCTAGAAAGTCTTTGACTTGCTGCCTCCTGATTCTATCTGGTCTCAAGTGAGTGAGAGGGTGGATACATTAGGAGTAAATGAAGCCTGTGCCTTATCTGGTTCATGAGAAGGGTGGAATGAATAATTGCTGCAATTCTTCACCCTCCCTTTTATTCTCACTCTTTGCACATGACTTTGCCATTCTTCATACGGAGACTTGAAGTGAACCTCCCTGCCCTATACCACGTGCTCCATCACCAAGTTGCTTTGGCTAATGGATGTTAGCAGCTGTGAGGCAAGCAGGACTTGAAATGTGCTTGAGTGATAAGGCCAGCTAGCCCTTTTGCTTCTCTGCCATTGCTCAAGAAGAGCATGCTCTGGGTAGCTCAAGAGACTCAAGGATAGACATAGCCCCAACCTGTGGCAATAAGCTGAACCCAGATACTCCCAGACTAGATCAGCCACTCCCCACTCAGCTGCAGACACATGAGTTGGGGCTGGCATGTCCAAATTTGCTAGACAAGCAACAGGCTTCAAATTCAGGCATGGGTCAATACTGCATTATTCTCTGGAAGTCTTAGTCTTTGCTATAATAGTGCTCAATGATTGGATGAGGTCCACCCATATTATCAAGGATACTCTCCTTTATTGAAAGTAAACTGACTGTAGATTTTAGCTGTATCTACAACATGCCTTAACAGTAGCACCTTGATCCATGTTTGATTAAATAACTGGGTACTAAAGCCTAGCCAAGGTGACACAGAAAACTAACCAAAATAGTATAAATAATTGTTGCTTTAAACTACAGAGGTTTAAGGTAGTTTGTCACTCAGCATTGTAGGAGCAGTAGCTAAACTGATACAGAAGATAAAGACAAATCAGAACTGAAGGCTGTAGAGTTATGTCACTGCCACATGATACACTGGTGTTAGAATTTGGTATTTGGTCTGTGCACTCTGTGTACCTGATCTGCTCTCAGCTCACAAAGCCAGATAAAATAAGTGCTGCACTATGAAGCAGAACAGATAGCATGGATCAGTCATTCACCAGCGTGATGATAAACAGCCCTTCATAACAATTATCTAGTTAAAACACCATTAACAATTAATGACATACATCACAGAACTTATTGAACCCATTAAAGACTAATTTACTAGCTATAAAAATATGGCATTAAGAATTTATGGATCATTACCTTTTATTCTGGAATGAAATATTGCTGACTGAAACTCAGAAACTGTTGAAAACAATTACTCATTAAAGCCACATGAAATTAAATGGTATTTTAAAAAGTAAAAAGGAAAAGAATCCAAGCAAAGTTTAAATTTTTTTT
>PVKM010005870.1:0-46322 GCA_004027735.1 Carollia perspicillata | reverse complement strand
AGAAGAGAAATTGAGAAGAAAAGAAGGAATAAAACAAGAAAGAAGGAGAGAGGAAAAAGGAATTGAGAGATGAAAAAAATGATAAAAATTAAAAAATAAGAAATTACTTAAAAAAAAACCGCCCTCTTGCTAGTTTCAGACTGGCCAAACCAGTTTTTCTAGTTTTGCTGGCGGCAGCAGACTGAGGGGCTCCTCTCCCTTCCCTACTCAGTCAGCCTCCAGAGCTAGCCTGACAACTAACTGTGGGGCCTTGGGTGTGTGATCCAGGCCTTCCTCCAAGTACACTCTCCCTCAGTTTCCCCCTGTGGGCTGGGGCCTTCCTCAGAGGGCACTGTCCCCAGGTTGCGGGCATGCTGGCTCTTCCAGGCCGCTTCAGGCCCCATGGGTTGGGGCCAGCACCCTTTCCAGGGCTGTGGGGGCACACAGGGCTTCCTGAGCCCTCTCGGAAACGCTGCCTGGCTGCGTGGGTTTGGAGGCTGGAGCGATTGCTGCAGGAGAATTCTTCACTTTTTCTGTCTTTCTTCACTTTTTCTTTTGGAGAAATTCCTCCTACTCAAGCCTGCCACTCCGTACAGTAGCCTGGCCTTTCACACAGCCCAATTCTTCAGCCAGACCGGGGACTGTTGGGTCAGGGCCCCTCATGGGGAGACTCTCAGCTCTCCCCAGCTGGCAACCATAGACTCCATGGTGCTCACAGCCCCTGTGTGTTTGCCACTTAGTCTTATTCCCCTCTCTGTGACTCCAAGCAACCAGGTCTCTCTGGGTGCTGCTCAAACCTTGTTTGGCAGCGGAGGGAGCAGTTGACCCGGCTCTCTCCCAAGAACCCTGTGGCAGACACGGTGGGTTCCGGACCTGGGGCTGCAGCTGCCCTGGTCCCCGTGCTGGTCCCAGGGACCTCATTGTCCTGAAGTACTCTCCTTACTGCCTGGTTTTTCAATGTCTGCTACAGTTTTTAGTCTCCCTGTTTTCATATGTGCTGGGGTACTGTTGGCTGTTTGCTCTGTTCCTCTGTTCCTCTGTTCCTCTGTAGATTGACTGGGTTTTTCTCACATGTGTAGGGGGAGGTGGAATCTCCTCCCTCCCTCCTCACCTCTCCATCTTCCTCCGCTAAATTGTAAATTACATTTTAAACCTTTTTGAAATGATACCTTGTCTCCCCCTTAAAGTCTTTCACCTGATTTCGGTGCTGTGTTGTCATGCGTTTGTGCCCACATGTACCTGATACATCTTTTTCTGTATTTTATTGTTAATCTTTCTGTGTTTGAAAGCCAGTTCTGATTGACTTGGTCTTACAGGCAAATAAACATTAAACTCTTTGTATATATATTCATATTTATATTACTCTTTCTATGTGATAACTGACATGTTTGTTTTTATCTTACATGTTTTTTGGGGGGGAGAGTTTACTGACTTTGACATTATGGATTATACTTTGTGACTGGGAAAATATAGTGTCTATTTTCTATCATTCCAGTAATTGTCTTTATGTTAACAAAATACTATTTGAACCTTTTTTCTTCTAATTATCCATATCAAGAATAAAGCAGTGTTCAATAATATCCCCATAGTTTTTCTTTAACCTGTGTATCTTTTGTACTTCTCACTTCTCTCACATACGTCTTTAAGCATTTTATATTCAGATTATTTTATTATTATTTTTTATTTATTATCTTATTATATTTTTTAGGATGTTGTTTCTCTTATGTTAATAATTCTGAAGATTTACTATATTTTATATTCATATTGACTCCAATGATGTAAATATAGTTCACTGTCACAATATACCCCTTATTTTTTATTTTTTATTAATTAATCTCTATGTTTGCTAGAATATGAATCACTTAGTATGTTCAGGAAGGGAAGTATGTGGCTGATACATTTCCAGCTCTAGAATATCTTTCTTTTAGCGATAAACATATGTGGCTGGTTATATAACTTTCAAATTATAATCATTTTTTCCCTCAAAACTCTGAATTTGTTTGCTTTCCAAAGTTAGTGTAATTTAGCCTAGCTGTTTATCATATGCTAGATTCTTACGTATGCCCTGGTCTACTGTAGGACTGCTGATCTCCATATGTCTGTATTCTAGTGCCCATTCTAATCAGTTTGGCTTATAATGAGTCGCTGACAATGCTGTCTTCTGGAGCTGAATGTTGCAGAGAACGGCCATGGTCAGCATGATTTTTGTTCCTTTGTGGATACTACTTTTTCTTTTTAGATTTGTGTTGGATTTTTAATTATATTTGAATTTACAACTTTAAATTTGCTACATCTAGCCATTTTTCTCTGTAATTGTAGGGAGGTCCTGTGTAATGTGCAGTGTTTCATCGCAGGGTTTCATCACAGGGAAGACTCTGCAGAGGATTCTAGATTCATGCTTTCCATGTGTTTTATTTCCATGTACTATTTCTGACTTTTCATAATGTTACTTATTTTTCTATCTGTTTCCTTTATTTTCCTAGGTCTTAAAAAGTTTCAGTGGAACATGAGTCAGAAATTCTAAAAAAATTACCCTGTTTCTTTTTCTTTTTTTTAAATCAGATCTACTTTGGAAGAATAAATTTCCATTCTTCTGTAGGAGAGTTTTCTCTTTTGCTGCATATTCTAAGTGTGTTCTGCTTTCATAACAGGGGGCCACCACAGCCCCTCATATGTCTTTGCAGTTTCATTTGTGCTTGAAGCAGTAAATCTTCTAAGTGTTTGGGTGTAGTTGGGGTCCTTTACCCTTTCCTGGTTTTCATTTCTTAATGAGGTTTCTTTAACTTTATAACATGGGCTGATTTTTAAAATGCAGGAGGGAGAAATTAGATGCTTTTCCCTTTTTATTACATTCCATATTTCCTTTAGATGCCTTTGCCTTGCATGTTGTATCTCTTTTGAAATAGTTTTATTTATTTTCTTGTTAGCCAAGGAAAGTATGGCCTTTTGAATGGTGTTCTAAGCAAGCATTAGATTTACTACAGTGTTTGAAAGCAGAATTTCATTCTCAGTTATCTTTATAAAATTCCCACTCTCCAGGTTCTGTGTTTCTATCATGTTAGAGTATGAGTATCGTCCTTAAGTTTGGACATTTTCTTGTGTCTGCCTGCACGTGTGAGCTAAAATAATAATTTCCGTAGTTTTCCTTTTTGTCATTTTCCCTTGTCTATTTGTGCATGGAGTGCTTATCAGGAAGCATTATGTACCCGGCACTATTTTTGACATTGGTGATGCAAGATGGCTAACATAGGGTCTCTTTTCTCAAGGAATCCAGCATCTAATGGTGGAGTGGGCCCTGTGGCCATCTCGCTGAAAAGGGATGTGGTGAGAGTTACGGTTGAATTGGGCCTTTCTCAAAAAATGATGTTTGAGTTTGGTCAAAAAGACTGAAAAGTATGTGTCAGGATGGAGCTGGGCTGTCCTTATTCAGTAACAACAGGGCTAGTGATTAGGTAATTATAAGAAGAAGAGCTTTTTTTTAAGGAACATAAGATGTAGTCATCTTATATAATTCCTTATTTTAGCTCTATTTCTCTTAAACTATAAGGTCCCAAACTGGTGTTGACACTCAAAAAGTTTAATGAAAATATCTCATCCATGTCAGGAAGTTGAGTCATTTTTAATAAGAAATGAGTGGCCAGGCCCAAGACAGCTGAAGAATAACTTGCCCTCTCCATAAGTCTGCCTGGAAGTGTTCATGCTGCTGGGCTCCTGCTCACATGGGTCCTTCTGAGACCATCCTTGTAGCACAGGAATTCACAGGATGTTTTTTTTGAACCTAACAGTTTAGTTCTCCTCATAAGTTTTCTGAACATTTATAACTTGAAAGGTAAGTAAGACTTGTATTCTTTAAAACCAAACTTTCTGTTTTCTCCATAGTCAGCATTTTCTTTACCTAGGACCCTTGTGTCCTACAGCTAGTTTCAGGGAGAGTTTCTCTCCTTGTCCTCTGGGTGCAGTTGGTCGTTGTTTTAGTATACCTTATATGAATTAGTATGTAATATTTTCCTCGTTCTTCACTGTTTTCCATTTCTAAGTGGAGTAGAAATCAAGTGTGAATATCCTGGGATATGTTGCAATCATTTGGTAATAATTTGAAAAAAAAAGTTTTCCACCCAAATTAATGAGAATCAGCAATTTTAAAGTACACCGTAGCATCTCGTATAAACTCCAGCTTATATTTCACATTATTTGTGGTCATAGAGTAGGTTCTGAAGAAAAAGGAACTATGGATAATCAGTTAAAAGAATGACAGATTCCCTGTTGTGCTGATCAGTTAATAACACCTCATTTCGATTTCTGGGGTGCTATAATGGATTACCATATAGATGTAGCTGAGCACCGAGCATTAAACAGAGCCATATGTTTTTCAGAAGAGTAATATTTATTGACACTGTGTGGCTTTGCTGAGTTTTTTTTATTTTATTCTCCAGTGAAGCTACCGATAAGATGTCAATAGCTTATATGGCATTCACAGTATTGTAGCTTAGAATAATGGCTGCAGTAGAAATGCCATATTGTATTTGCCTCAGGAAAGGTAGGCTTCATCTGGGACTTCCCAGGGACAGGCTTATCATTTAGATACAGATGATTGTGTGGGTCTTTATTTTTAATTGACCTTTCAGACTTTAGTGTGTAAAATCGGCCCTTGTAGTATTTGGGTACAAAGAGAAATTTCTCTGCGGATGATGTTTCAGCCATGATTGTTGTTGTGTAAGTTTCTGTCCATTTGGTTATACTCTTTAGTGGCTCTAACCTTGGGCATGGTATTTCATATCTAAACATCACTGAGTTTATTTATTGAGTGTCTTTAAAGTCCATGCACTTTGTAAATCTGAACACTTTAACCAGATAAGCCTGACATAACAAGTTAGAGACTGTTTGTGTCTGACTGACAGTATCCAAGCATCTAGATACACATCATCCTGCTGTATTCTTTATTTTCCTGTTTATTAAAAAAACAAAGAGTTTTTCTTTGTTACATACTAAGAAAAGAAACCTAAACCAAGAAAACCGATAAGTAGTTTGGAAAACTGAAAAGCATGATTCATTGCCAAATTGGTTTCCTGTAAAGATCTGAAGAACAGTGGGCACACCAGGCATTCATCTAATCCAAGATAAGATCTATCACGAATCTCTAATTTTCTCAGTGTCTTCTATAAGACATTTTTAAATTAAGTGGCAAGATGGGATCAGAAGATGTCCCCGTAATGTAGCTGATGTCCCAAGTCCCCTTGGAGGAAAATGTGTGAGAAAATGGAACACTAGTCTCGGTTGTACCATTTCCTCGGGAAGGAGGCAAAAAAAAGTACGGGAAAGACTCAGAGGACCCAGGCTTCCATCAATGTGGGGCAGCAGCCAACTGATGAGAAACATTGTCAGCAGAGGCTGTGTCCCTGAAGTAGGATACACATCTATTAATTCTACGGCCTCTTAATATGACAAGACTATTCTAATTAATCATTTGAACTTTATTGTGGCAGACATAGAGGTGTGTTCCTTACATCCCCTTTCAGGAAAGAATTTGCTGTCCAGCTGCAAGGAATGGATTCATTGGCAGCCTGCAGCTGTTAATGCCTTCAGCTTTCCAGCCATGGTCAGCCCCTTATCATGGTCCCCAGCCAATAACTGAGTAAGGCAGTGGTCTTGCTGTTTTCGGGCACTTGGGGCTCCTCTAACACACCATCTTTGCTCTGGAGTTCTCCAAGACTGGCAGACATTTGTCAGCTCTGTGTGGTGGCCTGAGGCTCCTTGCCCAATCCTGCTTTCTCATTTCTCTTTCACAGATGCTACTCCCCAATAAGTCATTAACACACCTAAGTCTACTGCAGTATCTGTTCCCCAGAGAGCTCAACCTGCAACAATTATTCATTTTTTATCAATCATATTGAACTTGCCTCTATAGTAAATTTTTTACTAAAGAGAAAGTATGAGTTAAAGAATCATAAAACTTAGGTGAAAGTGGAGGCCATCTTTCTGTCTTTAGTCTGGGGACCTCCTAGTCCATCTCCACATTGTCCTTATTTCAGGCCCTAGAGTTGCTTGTTTGGCCTGGCAGCAACCTGACTGCTGAGACCCTCATACTTTCCTCAGTTCCAGAGTCATGGTCTACATGTACTCACCTCTTTGCTTTGTGTTTTCTTATAATCTCTAGACAGCTCTGGATTCTCACGCCTGTCTGTGTCATCTTCTGTACCTCATGGGGACAAATTTAGGTTTATATTCTCTAACTAGGGCAGTGCTCATTTGGGTTCTTATCAAAATATTCTCTAGAGAACTATTGTTTTTTTTTAATCCTCACAAGAGAGTATGCTTATTGATCTTAGAGAGAGTGGGAGCAGGGTCGGGAGAGGAGAGAACGAGAGAAACATTTATGTGAGAGAAACACCGATCAGTTGCCTCCCATATCAGCCTTGACTAGGGATCGAACCCACAGCCTTTAGGTATTTGGGATGAGGCTCCAACTTCTAATTCCTTTTTAGTGTAATGGAACTGAAAACATAATGCAGTTTTTGCATTTAGTTCCTTTTGTGTGTTATCCATGTAAAATTCATGTTGGTGTGTGTATATCGTAAGGCGAAGACCTCTTTTGTTTTTCTCCCCCTCAAAGAGCCACTTTCCTCTGCACAGTTTATAGATGGGTCTTTCCTTGCTGGCATTTGGTGTTTGGCTGACAAATGTTTGGGTTTTCTGAGCAGCAGTTAACATTGAGCACCCTGATTTGATGTTACAGTCACTTGGTTACATGGCATCAATTTTTCCCACATTTGCAAGCATCTTTAACTTTTTCTAACTACTTGTGCGTATAACATAGACATTACTATTTCTGATCTTTAAAACAAATAAACATGCCAACACTTGACACATCAAGAGTTTCTTCTTTGACCTGTGCACATTTTCTTTAGCTTCTGTCCTACCTCCTTCATCCTTCCTTTTTTAGGGGAACTCCAGTGCTCTGATATCTCTGGGGTTTCTTCTCATCTTCTCACTTTAAGTTCTCTCCCAGAGGGATTGCATGTACATACATCTTTGGCTGCTCCCTATATCCTGTTACCATCTAAATCCTGCTCCTGTATGCAGACTGATATATTCAATTGCCTAGAAGATCATCTCCACTAAGATGCTTCTGCGACACCTCAAATTCCAGGATGTCCTGAACTAAACTAGACATGCTTCAATTCTGGGATTCCTTCTGGATTTGATATCTTGGATAAAAGCATTGCCATCTGTTAAGCCATTAGGGAGTCGTTCCTGAGTCCTCCACTTACCACAATTCTACCTACCCATCCTGATAATTTTACCTCCTTACCGTCATGATCGTATGTTTCTCCTCTTCATCTTGCTGACATTGATCCAGGCCGTTTCATTCCTCATCTGATATACTACCATTTCTTCTTTGCAGACATTTCTGCTTCTCTTCTCAGTCATCTTAAATTCACCTACAACTGGAACCTGAATAGGTACTGTGCACTGCTCTGTGGAGAACATTAACTCCAGACTCACCTGCCTCTTCTGCCTCTCCAGTCCCATCTCTTCCCATCCCTGCCTATCTACCAGTCAAGTGGACACTCTTGCTGCTGCTGTTTCTTTAAGACACCAAACTGTCTTTGCCTGTTGGCATTCACATATGCTCTTCCTTTTGTTTCTATTCTCCACTAGGTTAATTTAATCCTGTACATCTTAGCTTAAGTCTTCTTTTCCAAGAAGCATTTTATGATGATGCCCTCACTGAGATGACATACTTTCCCCCCTTACCTCTGCAGCACTTCAGACAAACTTGTGTCAGGCTTTTTTCCCCCTCTCCTTATTGGCCAAAAAGTCCGTTTAGTTTTTCCCATGAAATAAAAGACACATTTTTCATCTTCACCAGTAACTTTATTGATAGTTCTCAATGCCTCAGTTTCATTACTGTCAATTTCAACTGGTCTACCAGACCACGGAGCATCATCCAGCAAGAAAGCTCTAACACAAAACTTCGCAGACCACTTTTTTAAAAAAGATTTTATTCATTTATTTTAAAGAGATGGGGAAGGGAGGGAGAAAGAGAGGGAGTGAAACATCAATATGTGGTTGCCTCTAGCACACCCTATACTGGGAATATGGCCTGCAACCCAGGCATGTGCCCTGACTGGGAATCAGACCATCGATGCTTTGGTCCACAGGCCTGAGCTCAATCCACTGAGCTATACCACCCAGGGCCGTACAAACCACTTTTGACATGTTTGATCAATCACAGCCCCTTGTCCATACACTGCACAGATCTTTTTGCATTTCAGTTGTGTTTTTACCTTTCTTGAAATAATAAAGCATAATATGCTGAAAATGTTGCATGGTTTCTTCCATGTTCAATATTAAAATTGCTGCACAAAAATTCACCAATTTTGATAAGTTTTTTTTTATGACTGCACACTATTAGGACAGCTGTCACAATACAGACTACCAAAGTTGTTTCGAATGACGTTAAAGACAACTAAGTGGTAGTAGAGCCATCTTATGGAAAAAAACAAACGATCTTTTTGGCCAGCCCTGTAATTCCTTTACTGTCTCTCTTGCTCACTAAGCACGAAACCCTTAGAAATAAAAACTGAGTATTTCACTCATATTTATTTTATTTCAAATATTAAGTTTGGTATCTAGTATGTAGGTATTTTTCATTAAATAGGATTTGATACATATACACACCACATTGTACGTGTCTCTGTGTGTGAGTGTATGTTAGCATTATTACATAGTAAAGTAAGATATACTTTTAGAGAAGGGCCCTAAAAGATAAAAGACCAACATGTTCTAGGGGAAGTCTTCAAAGGAAATGTAGGAGAACGTTAATTTTAGTGATTTTCAGCATGTGATCAGCTATGTACTGCTTTTAATATATAATCAAATAATCTTTGATATAGTTTGCACAGCATTGTTATCTGTGTAGATGTGTAGTTTGAAGAATTTGTAATAAATGATGTTACTAAGTACATTTATATTTTAGTACTTATATTTATCAATTCTTGAAAAATGAGTTTTTAAAATTTTTTTGTTTGAGTTTTCTTTACTAAGGGTTAAACTATGCCTACATATTTTAATGTAAGTATTGTTAGGCCAATGACATTTAAGGAAAGACAAAGTATATTTTAGTTAGTATCCATAGCAAAGATTGGGATTACCGATAAAATTCACAATTTCACAAATTAAAAGCTCTCAAAAATCCCTTTAAAGAGTATTTATTGAGCACATACTGTGTGCCAGTCATGCTGTAGGTGCTGGGGATATTTCAGGGAACAAAGTGAAGATATTATTGCTTTTATGGGGCTTATACTCTGTTGGAGGGAATATTGCTTTGAAATACGTGAACCAAGATCCTTTCCCTAGGGATGAGGACTATGAAGATAGAACAGGTGATGCAGAGAGCACCAGTGGGGTGTTAGGGGATGGAATGGGGTGTTACGGGATGGAGGCCTCTCTTGATAGAATTCTAAAAGGCCTCCATGAGGAGGCGACATTGTAGTGAGACCTGGATGGTTAGGTTATCCCTTCTGTGCAAGGCTGTGGGTGAAGAAGTATCCAGACTGAGGGAAAAGTCTGTGCCATTTCAAGTCATGTTTGATGGAAGTTTACTTGTTTTGCCTTTTCCCAGAAGTTCTTACAAGGGAGAACAAATTAAGTAAATACATGTGTATTGTTGCTGACCCACTTAAAAAGTTAAGACGAAACGAAACCAAACCAAACCCCAAGCTGACTTGAATGCAGAAGGCAGTTTATTAGCTTCTAGAAATATAGTTATCAGGAGATTTGAATATAAAATATTTACCTTAATCTTTCAAAATGTTAGAGTATTAGGTGTAGATCAGTGATTTTCAACATGTGTGCCACAAGAATTTTTAAAACATGCAATACCTGATTTAGTCAGGGAACTGACCTCTTTTCCCATGATTGTCAAATAAAAACAAAATGACAACAGTCAACACAACATAATAAAAATTATACCTATTTTTGTCAGATCGACAAAAAATATATTTTTTGGTATGCTGTAGAATTTTAGTAATTAGTTTGTGTGTGCCATGAGCTGAAAAAGGTTGAAAATCTCTGAGCTAAATAAACCTAGATGGAAGGTTTTCATAGTAAAATAGTAAAGTATTATCAATACCAAGAAACGTTATTTTGTCTAGTTTTGTAGTTCTACTTTTTTTTTTAAAGGTAGTTGCAGATAAAGTAGAAGGAATCATGATATCCAAGGATAACTTGCCAAAACTTGTTCTAGAGTGAAAAGAAGTGTAACCCTCATTGGTATTTTTTTGTGGGGGGGGCTGTTTTTATTAGCCAAATATTCTTATATATCATAAATTTGTCTTTTTGGTATGTTCCAATGGGCAGATTCATAACTACAGTCCTAAAACTTATGTTTAGCTGTTACTAATTTCAGGAAGTTTTGCCACTAGTTTCATTTTATTACTCCACAGAATTGTCTATGGTCTCATCCTCTTTTGTTCATCTTTCTTCCCAACTCTGCTTCTTGTCCAGAGACTAACAATGATTATGATGGAAGTATGAAGTGAAAGGTGAAAAATAAGAAACCTGGGCAACGTGACATTTGAGAAATTACTCTTTTAATATTTAAGTAATGGCAGTGATTTAATTAAGATAAAATTTTCATTTCATTTTTGTTTTTGTTTTTCATTAGGAGGGAATTGAATGTGGGACAGGAATCTCTTTAAAACATTCAGGGAAGCTTGCATGGGGGCAAGTAAAAGAAACTGTCCCATAGGGAGGGGCACAGGATAAAGCACAGTGTTTATGTTATTGCGCATAATTTTTTCTTTTCTGAAACATACATAGTAAGTAATATGGATCTATGATGAAAATGTGTAATTTCATTTATACTTTATTTTCTTATGATTTTTGTTCGTTTTCTAGAAAATACTGCAGTTTCTGCCTGAACGCATTTTCTTTCGATGGCACTACCAGAGCATAGGTAAGAACAAATGAATGTTTTTCAAGTAACATAGATTTCTTCTAGTCAGATTTTCGGTAATGTTTTATATAATTAACACCATCAAGATAGGTTATAGCAAGGAATATTAACAAGGTATGCTAGTTGAAACTGAGACAAGACCAGCCTGGGCTTGAGAAAATACAGTATTTGTCTATGCTAAAATGTGGTTTGTAGATCAGCAGCAGCATCTTCAACAGAGAGCTTTTTAAAAATGCAGAATTTCAGTTCCCAGCCAGATGTACCGAATTACAGTCTTCATTTTTAACCAGCGCACCAAGGAATTCCTGTGCAAAAGATTTGGTGAAATATGATCTCAAGAATTTTTCTTAAGTAATTTTATATTTCTACTTATAGAAGTATCTTGTTCTTCAAGCTTTACTGGTTGTCTTAAAATTCTTCTGTTTGAATGCTGTAGGATGTGGCAGCAAGAAGGAACTTGAACTAGAACAAGTTACCTTGGCTGCCCTTTCTGTCCAGCTCTTGACATTGGACAGCATTTCAACTCAAAATAATATTTACAGCACAACTAGAGTGCCGTATTTTGCCATGTATAATTCATACTTTTTTGCCTAAAATTTTGAGGGACAAATAAGGATGTGCATTATACATGGGTAGTACCTGAAATACCTTGTATCTGTTCTTGTGTTTTGTAGTTATTAGTTATATAAAATTTCTTATATCATAATATGTTCAAAAATTAATGCTAAAAATCCTTTATAATACAAACAAGTATCTAAATATAAATAAATAAACAATTGAATTAAAAATTAAAAGATATTTTTTCTGAAGGTTTGGGCCAAAAATGTTGGTATGCATTATACATGGTAGAATATGGCAGTTTGTGGTTCTGCCCTCTGTTTAAAGAGTTTCTGGTTTAGTCCTTTAGTCTTAGAAGACTGACATTTTGTATAATTTTTCTTTATTAGGTGATTATATATGAGGACAGCATGGCCTTATAATGGAATCTTATCTGTTTATCCATTCATTCAAATATTTATTGAGGGAGAGACATTTGTATGCCAAGTTGTGGGGCAAAGTCAAAGACTATCTTACTATCCTTGTATAAACCAATTATCTAGTGGGGGTTAGATGAGAAAAAAATTATTACAGTATAACTGTCACTATGAAAGAAGTGTAATGGTAGCAAATAAGAAAAGTTGAATAATTGTATTCAGTGGAATTGAGGAACACTTCCAAGAGTGGTAATGTTAATCTGAGCCTTGAAGATGAGTGTGAAAAGTGTGGAAAGGGCTTTCTGGGTGGAAAGTCAGTATGTAAAAGACATGGAACCTGAAAGAACAGGGCACGTTCAGTGGATATTTCAAAATTCAGAATGTTAATTTTAATTTGGAGTTACTTGTATGAAAATATAACTGACTCTTACCATAACCTGAACTATTTAAAGTTATATGTTATTAATGTATAGAAAGTAAGTATATGTAGTAAATACATCTGTTGAACTGATTAAATCATTAATGATAATGCCTTAGTTTTTAAATCTTTCAAACACTTGTATAAAATTTTTTAAATTTTAGGTAGTTGTTGATAGCCTTTCTGCTAATTGATGCTTTGATCTTTTGTATTTAAATTAAAGTAAAAATAAACAAAATCAAATGCTTAATATGAAGAGACATCACGGGGATTTGTTATACTTCGTGATATAGTAGGAATGGATGACAGTGAGAAATAACCACATATAGTATTTTTTATCTTTGTTAGATATGATCCTTAAATTTTATGTCATTTGTATGAACACCATACTCATTTTCTTTGGGTAGTACTTTAAGGTGTCTGAAGACTAGTAGGCTATCCCCAGCATGAATAAATTTATTAGAACTATGTGTGGGAATTGATTTGCCAAATGTGTTGTGAAACTTTGTGCATCTAGTAGGCAGTGTTTAGTGTTACTTTAATTCTGCCTAGTACCACGTGGTTACTGTTAAAATTGTTGGTACAAGTATCTTTTTACCCTATTTAATTGCATTTTACCAGAAACAGTTGACTCCTGGGTTGGGTTTGCAGAATGTGTTGTTTATCTAATTTATGTAGTGTGTATCATGTTTGCCAGAAAGTTCCTAAAAGTGAACATCCCCATCTTATTCCTGATCTTAAGGGAAATGCTTTTAGTTTTTACCCACCGAATCTGATGTTAGTTGTGGGTTTGTCATATATGGTCTTTATTATGTTGAGGTATGTTTCCTCTCTTCTGACTTTGTTGGGAGTTTTTATTATAAATGGGTGCTGGATTTGTCAAATGCTTTTTTTGTATCTACTGATATGATCAGATGTGGTGTATCATATTAGCTGATTTGCAGATACTGAAGCATCTTTGCATGTTGGGAATAAATCTCCTTTGGTCATTTTACATACTCTTTTTAATGTATTGCTAAATTCAGCTTGCAGATATTTTGTTGAGAATTTTTGTATTTATGTTCATCAGAGATACTGGTCTATCATATTCTTTCTTTGTAATATCCTACTCCTCTTGAATTGTTTGAAATAGTTTGAGAAGGGAAGATATTAGTTCTTCTTTGAATGTTTGCTAAAATTCACCTGTGAAGCCATTTGGTTCAGGACCTTTTTTTGGTTGGGGGGAGAAGAGGTGTTTTTTTTTCTATTACTGCTTCAATTTTATTGGTTGTAATTGGTATCTTCAGATTTTCTATTTCTTTTTGATTAAGTCTTGAAAAATTGTATGTTTCTAGGAATACATTTATTTCTTTTAGATTGTCCAGTTTTTTGGCGTATAGTTTGTCATATTTTCTCAAAATCCTTTGTATTTCTGTGGTGTCAGTTTTCACTTGTCTTTCATTTCTGATTTCACTTATTTCAGCCTTCTTTATTTCTTTCTTGATGAAGCTGGTTAAAGGTTTGTACATCTTTTAAAGAAGCAGCTTTTGGTTTTATTGATCTTTTTAATTGTCTTTTTAGATCTTAATTATTTCCTTCCTTGTACTCACCTTGGGTTTTGTTTGTTCTTTCGCCAGTTACTTTAGGGGTAACATTACATTATTTATTTGTGATTTAGTTTTGAGGTAGGCCTGTAGTCTATGAATTTCCCTCTTATGACTGCTTTTGTTATATTCCATAGATTTTGGGTTGTTGTGGTTTCATTTTCACTTGTCTCAAGGTATTTTTGATTTCTTCTTGATCTCTTTCATTCCTTAGTAGCATGTTATTTAGCCTATATGTGTTTCTGTGTTTTTCAGGTCTTTGTGGTTTTTTTTGTTTTTTGTTTTTATAATTGATTTCTATTTTCATAACATTGTGGTCGGAGAAGATGCTTGAAACGATTTCAGGCTTCTAAAATTTTGTTGAGACATTTTTGGGGACCTCACATGTTGTCTATCCTGGAAAATGTTCTATGGCACTTGAATGTGCATTCTGCTGCTTTGGGGTGAAATGCTCTGAAAATATCAATTAAGTCCTTCTGGTCTCATGTGTCAGTTGAGGCTGCTGGGGTTTTTGTTGTTGTTATTGTTGATTTTCTATCTGGAAGATCTATCTATTAATGTCAATAGGGTGTTAAATTCCCTACTATGACTGATTATATTACTGTTGAACTACCGTTTATGTCCACATGTCTTTGCTTTATATATTTAGGTGTTTTTATATTGGGCGTATAAATGTTTACAAGTGTTACATCCTCTTATTGGATTTATCCCCGTATCATTATATAATTTACAACTTTGCCTCTTATTATAGTGCTTGTTTTAAATTCTATTGTTTAATTATATAAATGTCGCAACCTCAGCTTTTTTTGTTGCTATTTTCTTTTCCACCTTTTTACTTTCAGTCTGTATGTGTTTTTTGATCTAAAATGGGACTCTTGTAGCCAGCATATGTATGGGTCTTTTTTTCTTATTCATTTAGTGATACTGTGTTTTTTATTGGAACATTTAAGCCATTTACATTTAAAATGGTTACTGATAGGTATGTATTTATTGCCTTTTATGACATACATTAACGTTCCTCTTTTTTTACTTCTTTAAAGAAGTCGTTTTAACATACCTTGTAATATTGGTTGTGATGAACTTCTTTAGCTTTTTCTTGTGTGGGAAGCTTTATATCTTTCCTTCAATTTTAAATGGTAGCCTTGCTGTGTAGAGCAGTCTTTGTTGTAGGTCCTTCCTTTTCATCTCTTTGAGTATTTTATGGCCATCCCTTCTGGCCTGCAAAGTTTGTGTTGAGAAATCAGTTGACAGTCTTATGGGAGCTCCCCTGTAGGTAACTATCTTTCTCTTGCTGCTTTTGAGATTCTTTTTTTGGCTTTAACCTTTGCCATTTTAATTACCTTGTGTCTTGGTTTGGGGCCTCTTTGGGTTCACCTTTTTGGCCTCTCTGCACTTCTGGGCCTGTATGTTTTTTTCTTCAGGTTAGGGAAGTTTTCAGTCATTTCTTTAAATAGGTTCTCAGTCATATGCTCTCTTCCCCTTCCAGCACCCCTACTATGTAACGATGTTATGCTTGATTTTGTCTCAGAGGTCCTTTGAACTACTCTCTTTAAAAAAATATTTTTTTTCTGCTCTGATTAGGTGTTTTCCCCTACCTTGTATTAAAAATTGCTGATTTGATTCTCTGCTTTATCTGATTTGCTTTTGATTCCTTCTAGTGTATTCTTCATTTCAGATATTATATTGTTCATTTCTGACTTCTTTTTCTGTTGACGTTCTCACTAAGTTCTTTGAACAATCTTATAATCATTGTTTTGAACTCTGTCAGGGAGATTATTTGCCTCCATTTCATTTAGTCTTTTTGTTTGTGGAGGTTTCTCTTTTTTTTCATTTGGGGCATGTTTTTTGTCTCCCCATTTCGGCTGCCCTTCTGTGTTTGTTTCTTTGTATTAGATAGATCTGCTACTCTCCCAGTGCTGGCCAGGTGCCTTATCAGTAGGTGATTCTGGGAACCAGTGGTGTAATCTCCCTGATTATTTCATTCAGCTACCCCAGAAGTTTCCTTTGTGTGGGTAGTATGAGCCCTTCTGTTGTAGTGGAGCCTTGGTTGCTATTGGCATGTTCATGTGTGGGTTTGACCCTCAGGCTGGCTTGCTGCGAGTGTTAGGTGGTATAGGGTATAGGGTAGTAAACTGAGGTAGGGAGAAGGAGGGAGACATGGCTGACCGTGACTCAGCAATTATAAGCCTGGTTCGATAAGATTGCTGGGCGTTCAGAACATCACAAGCAACGACAGCACAGGAGGAAGGGAGTGTTTGAGACTCTGTGCTGGGAAAGGGAGCCTCCGTAGCAATTTCACTAACTATTAAGACAAAGGGCCTTTACTAGTTGAAAAAGAAAGCCTTTGTACCTGAACATTATTCTCAAGGTTTAGAAGGGAAAGGAGGAGGGGGAACCTAGAAGCTGACTAAGGTATGTAACCCTCGAACCCTAGGAGTTGGCACACCAGATTAGCTGAGTACCCACCTGAAGCCTCAGCTCAAGTGTATAGAAAAACTTACTAACAGCTTTATTTCCTCTATACGTGGGGCATTCAGGCTAGCCGGGTGCCTGCTTAAAGCTTTATACTTGTATGTATTTCATAAATAAGCTTGCTATCTCATTTCCATAATACGTGTTTGTGTCTTGCTTGAATTTGTCTCTTGCAAGTGAGACAAGAACTGAGGAGGAAGATTGGGGTGAAGGTTGGGAGCCCTGACTTGGATCTCTCCCCAGTAACATGAGGACTGGTCATGGCCATAGTGTTAGAGAGAGGCCTGCCCCCATGAAGCAGAATTCACCCCAGTGGGGTCTGATGCCTGTAAAATCTCCCTGTGGGTGTGGTGCTTATGCAGCTAACTGGATTTTGCTTTGTTGTATCTGAAGCCAACCACCAGGTATGTTCATTCTTGGACCTTTTGGGGAGGATTCCTGTGCAGGTTAATGTCACACACTGCCTGTGACAGTCCCTGGGCTGTAGGTTAGGAGCTACAGAGTGATCCACAGTGGTTGCTGCCTGTGCTGGGCCTGGGTTTGCATTTGAGGGACCAAGCTGTGTCCTGAGACTGGCTGCCACCAGTAGCAGGCCTTGAGCATGTTAGCAGAAGTCCCAGGGCACCCCGAGACTTCCTGCTGTTTGCTGGGTCCTTGCTTAGCTCTACCATTGAAAGAACCTTTGGGGTAGGTTCTCAGGGAATCAACATGTAAGAGCAACATAGATTCTTTTCTATTTTTGATGGCTAATTTATTTTTTTAATATTTTATTGTTATTACAGTTGTCCCAGGTTTTCCCCCTTTGCCCTCCTCTGCTCCAGCCCATCCTCCCCTACCCCCTCACTCTCACAGCCATTCCCCACCCTGTTGTCCATGCCCATGGGTCGTTCATGCACGTTCCCTGACTAGTCCCTTCACCTTCTTTCCACCTTTACCCCACTCCCGAGAGCCATGCAGATTAAATCTAGGCACCAGTGCCAGTCTGAGGCCACTCAGCACAAGTCTCAGGGTACAGTGAGACCAGCCACCTTCGAACTGGGGCGTGGTCTCAGGGTGTCATCAGGGCGGGGCCAGTAGAGTTCATCAGGCTAAAGCAGATCAAAATTTGGCTACGCAAAGGGAGGGCCCAGCACAGGAATGGTGGTGCTCATCCCGTATGTAGGAAGATGGCCTGTGCTCTAAAGGCAAACAGCTCAGCCTCTCCACGTGTGTCTCTGGCAGCCACCACGTCTGCCTGGAGTTCCCCATTTTAAGGTCAGCTATAATGTGGGCCCATGCTGGTCACCACCTGCAGAGACTACATACAGTGATGTGTAAACTGGGTAGGGTAAGGCCTCAGGGAATTGCCAAAGTGGAGCTAGTGGAGCTCTCTAGGCTAATGCTGTGAGGGTGCAGGTTGGGCTCAGCACAGGAAGTATGGCACAGGTAGGATGAACATGGAAAAATGCCCTTGCCCTGAGAGCCACACAACTCATTTTCTTTTTCTGTATAACAGGCACACCCTGAGCTTAGCCAGAATACTTTGCGACTTATTTAAAGAAACACTGCAGCGCAGGCCCAGGCTGGGTGCTGTTCAGGTTGTGGCCAGTGCAGTTTCTTAGGCTGGTGGTGTTGTGGGAGGAGTGTGCTATCCAGGAAACATGGCTTCTGTGGGTGTGGTGTGAGAGAGGAACTCAACACAGGGACATTAGCAGCTGTCTCTGTGGCCCTCTCCTCAAAGCCACATAACTCTGTCTCTCCATGTATGCCTCAAGCTGCCCTCCCTTACCCAGAGCTCAGGGTGAGTGCCCGTGAGCGAGATTTTGTGCATTGTCCTCTTAAGAGGATGCCTGAGTTTCCAACAACCTTCCCTCTCACCGAGGCAGGTGGAATACCTGCTGCATTTCACTGACAGATGGTCCTCTTCCTGGCACTGGCGGTTTGGGCTAGGGAGCTTCCCCTGGGTTGAGACACAGCGTTTCTCAGGGGGTGTACCTCAGGAGCCAAGACATCCCCCTGGATTCTCAACTGCGGCACACGGGGTCAGGGCCAGCCCGTTTGTGCCTGCACTTCGGTACCAGTCCCTGTTTCTGTATATCCTTAATTGTAAGGCTTTTCTTCAGCTAGTCTTCAGATGGTTATCCAGGTTGATTACTTTGTAATTTAGTTGTAATTTTGATGTGGTCATGAGAAAAGGTAAGTGCAACTTGCACCTTCTTTGCCATCTTGGGTAGGTACTCTGAAATATATTTAGAAACTTAAAGCTTGGTTTACATACTGATCCAGTTTGCTTTCTCTCTCATACTACAAATGACAATGACACCAAGCATAAAAGCTTAAAATAATAGCAACATCTGTATTCTGACAAGTCTTAAAAGCTCTCAGACCTACTGGATAGCTACATTTTATCCTGAGAAGGAAGAAAGTAGTTTATAACATCAACTGCCGCAGTGTTTGAAATCTGTTTCTTAATCACCTTGTTTTATCGGGCCTTCAGGAAAAAGAGACATTCTATTTCTCTTAAAACTCTTTTTAGAAGGAAAAATGTAGTCCTAAAGTTTCTTTGTTTATGGTTTTGAAGGCTGTGTTGTTGCTATATAAATCATTGAATGAGGACGCATCTTTGAACTCTTAAGTTTTGCCGTTGTAATGAACACAGGTTCATTATTCCAGACAGTGATGTTGCTTCAAGTCATGTTTTAGAGAGTAAGACATTAGGGAAATAGCTGACACAGCTCTCATCAAGTCTGATGTATGTTTATTTGACACTCAGCTATTCATAAATTTTTATTACTGATTACAAATTGAAAAGAGTTGTTTATCAAAATTTTCCTGAAGTCATTTTTAGGCCAGTAAATCATGGTGGGTAAAGGTGGCTGCTTAAAATCTTATCTCTGTGAAATAGTGGAATTGACATGGAGTGAGGAGATGACAGAGAAGGGCACATCGCAAACCAGGGATATCTGGTGCAAGGGCAGGCTGTGGCACCCCTTATGTGCCTGTGTGGCATCAGTACAGGACTCAAGTTATATGTGTGTTTGATTTAAGAGAGTTTGCTACTCACAAGCCTCTAGAGAGCAGATTCCTGTCCCATTCAGTGTACAATGTTGTCCCTACGTTTAATAAATATTTGCTGAGTGGGCGGAAGGATATATTATGCTAGAGATGCTTTATGTTAAAAATGTTAAAAATAAATAACCTTGGACTTAAAGTAGTGGGCCCAGGCAGTGAAAAATTCACACATGTACAGTACCTCATATGTGTTTTATATGAGTCATAATTGAATCTAGTTTGTTCAGTTAGATTTTTCTCATACATAATACAAACACCAAGGATATAACTAAGCTGCACATTTCTTTGTGACCTTTTAAGGGTGGCTCTGGCTTTATGCCTTGGGCTACCCAGTGGCCTCATATTACCAGGGATATGAACACAGCCTTTGAGCAGCCTCATTTCTCAAAGTTTCTAGGGCTCACTGGGCTCTAACCTCTCCTCAGGAGTCTGAATTTGACAGGCCTTGAGTTTGACAGTCAGGCTACACCATAGCTCACTCTTTCTGAGGCAGCACGGTCTCCCAATGTCCTTCATGCTAAGACTCCTTAAAGGTGCATCAGAGCCCAGCTGAGCTAAATCTAGGGTCCCTGCATGCCTGTGTCCACCGGGGATAACTGCATTTAATGCCTCCTCAGCTCACTTGATGTCTTCTCAGGGTCCTCTTTGGAGTGCTTTTACCATCAGTCAGTGTTCTGCATCTCTTCCCCTTCTTCCTACTTGGTGATCTTCCCTCTGGAAAT
Source organism: Carollia perspicillata (assembly GCA_004027735.1). Classification (NCBI taxonomy): domain Eukaryota; kingdom Metazoa; phylum Chordata; class Mammalia; order Chiroptera; family Phyllostomidae; genus Carollia; species Carollia perspicillata. The sequence goes on along the minus strand of PVKM010005870.1, from coordinate 26,163 downwards.
CCTCTTTAGGGGATAAGCAACAGCCCTACAGACTCAGCCTCTTGTGTTCATCTCTTTGGCCATGTGAAACCTGGCTTTTCTCTGAGGCTTCTCTGTGTTCCTCAGGGGTATGCAGGTAAAAATAATGTTGTTTTTTTCCTCCAAGGCTGATTCCAGGCACTATCCATTATCTCCCTTGTGGAAACACCTGTCCTTTGGCTATGCCACCTTGTCTTCTACCTTGTTGCTGCTGTGTCCTCTTGCTCTTTTTTTAATGCCTTTATTCTCTCCCAGTCCTTTTTCTTTTTGCCAAGTTACCCATTAACCCCTTGATCCCAACACCCTCTGCGGTTTCCTTACTTTGTCTTCTGGTCCGTTGTCACCTGTTGACCTCTGTCTGACTGCAGCCTTCATCCTCCTGATCTTTCACTGAGTCACTTCCAGGCTACTTGCTCTGCTTTTTATTTTTTAAAAAATCAGATTTTTCCTTGGAGTATAATTGACATACATATTTAAAATGTACATTTTTCTTAGTTTTGACATGGAGGTATACCTGTGAGACCATTTTTACCATCAAGAGAGTGAACATAGTCATCACTCCCCGGAGTTTCCTCGCGATCCTTTCCCACCTTTCCCCATGTTGTTCCCCAGTCCCAGGCAGCCATCGATCTGCTTTCTGCCACGATAGATCAGTTTGATTTTCTGCCGTCTTATAGAATCCTGTAGTGTGTACTCTTTTTCGTTTGACTTTCACTCAGTTTACTTATTTTGTGATTCATCTGTGTTGGTACATATATTAATAGTTCATTTCTTCTTATTCTGAGTGTACAGCATTCCACTGTATGGCTATAACATAGTTTATCTGTTCACTTGTTGATAAACATTTGGGTTGTTTCTAGTACTTGGCCCCAAGTAAAGCTTTTTTTGTTTGTATACAAGTCTTTGTGTGGGCATGTGCTTTCTTATTTCAAGAATGGAATGGCCGAATCATATAAAAGTATATGTTTAACCACTAGATTGTTTTCCAAAGACGTTGTACCATTTTACATTTCCACCAGGAACATGAGAATTCTCATTAACACTTCATATGTTCAGCCTTTTTTATTTTAGTGGTAATGGTATCTTGCTGTGGCTTTAACTTGAATTTCTGTAATGACAATGATCTTGAATGTCTTTTCATATGCTGTTTGCTATCAGTATGTGGTGAGGTATATGTTCAGTGGTATTGCTCAGTTTTTATTATTTATTTATTATTTATTTAAGATTGTATTTATTAAGAGAGGGAAAGGCAGGGAGAAAGAGAGAGAGAGAAACATCAATGTGTGGTGGCCTCTTGCGTCACCTGCCCCCCAGTGGGGACCTGGCCTGCAACTCAGGTGTGTGCCCTGACTGGGAATTGAACTGGCAACCCTTTGCTTTACAGTCCAGCACTCAAAGTGGATGGAGCTCAATCCAGCGCTCAGTCCACTTCAAGAAGAACCCTGGCTGGTGAGCCACACCAGCCAGGGCTCTTCTTCAAGTTTTATACTGACATATTTCACATTTAGTTCCTATTTCGAGTTAATTTTTGTTAGTTTCCAATTACTCCAGTGGACTGCTGCTCCCTCGTATTTGTTGTAGATGTTCTAATGCCGGAAGGTCTGTGTTCCTGCTCCACTGTCAGCGTTTGGCAGACCTCACACGCCAGCTCCAAAGAGGGCGTTTCTCTGTGCTTCTGCCTCTTTCCTGGTGGTATACTGCCATTGATTATTGATTTTAGTTTGAAGCATGCTATATAGGGGGAGTTCTTTAAAATTAAAATGAATAAAGGATTTTATAATGTTAAATTTATATTTGAACAAGAACTTGTGGCCTTCAAAAGATCTTTAAAAGATTGTCACTTGTTATCTGGACAAGTGTGTGGTAATTGTGGGGGTAGGGAGGAGAGAGGGATATCAGGGAGATAAATAGTAATGGAAAAAATACAATAAAAATAAAATTTAAAAAATTGACACTTCTATCTCAGGAGAAATTATCAAGAATGTCAGTTCTTGGAATTGAAAATGAGATAAGCAAGAAAGTAGATTTAGAAAGTATTGATGAATTTGGTTCCATTAAGCCAGGAAAGCAAAATTAAAGTATGTTCTGTTTTATAAATATTTAAAATAATGTGAGTTTTAATACTTTGAATACTTTCAATATTGAATTTTTAAAAAAATTTTCAACATTTTAATGTTTGGAAAAATTGGCCATTAAAAGTACATTAACTATATATATATATAATATGTCTTTTGTTGTAAGAATATTTTTTCTCTCTCAAACTAATCTTTTAAAAATAGATCTTAAATTTATATGCTTCATTTCTGATTTATTGTTTTAAACTTCCAGGCTCAACTTTAAAGAAGCTTCTACACACTGGAAATTCTATTAAGGTATTTATTTATTTTAGATGAATATGTAATGGCATTTTTAATTAATCTTAAGCTATTCCATAAAGTAATAAAATGAGGCCACTATGAAAACCACTTCACTTAGTTTTTATTTTTAATTGAGGAATTATAGTTCTGATATTCGTTAGGGTTTTTGTTCTTCCATCATAACTTTTGTGATAGACATCTTAAATATAATTAGGAGAAACTGGCTTGGGGTTGGGAGTTTGGAAGTCTGAGTTCTAATTTTAATTCTGCTGTGTACAGTCAGGGGACCAATGGCAAGGTGCTGACTGCCCAGTTTCATCATCAGAAAGAGAAGGGCTGAGTTACTTCCTTGCTAAGCTTCAGAGCTAACGCACTGATTCCGTTCGCCCCAGTAATCTTGTTAAAATTATAGCTGCCTCTGAATTATTTTTGAGTGCCGTTGTGTGGGAAAAGAGTAGCAGAACCTTCCCTTTGAGTATTTATTGATTTACAGCAGATTGTTCTTATAATCTAAGTTAACATTGGCTTATTAAAATGAATGTGCCTTTTATGACGGCATACCATTTGATGCTGGGATAAGATGGCACTCAAAAATCATGGACAAAAGAAGCCAGCTTTGGATGTGTGTTTTATGAAAGGTAATTCACCTGTAGCTCATTAAGTTATATGTGTGCCTTTAATAAGCTAATGCATTTTGTATTTTATACCAGTTTAAAACATCATAGCCAATTAATCTTGTAAGTTAAGTATTTCTTATATGTTGAAAAAAGGAGATGAGCTATTCCTAGCTTCACAGTAGATACCATATTTTGTCCCTCCTATTTTAATTAATAGTATTACAGTTCAAACTGTCAGGTCATTACCTCATGTTTCTTATTGGCCTTATTTATGTTTAGTTACCTTAAAAACAGTTAACATAAAAAAATTGAAGACTTACGATAGAATTTTAAAGAAACTTTCCTCTTGTTAAATTTTATATAATTCGGTTAGGTATATGTAGAGCCATGCCATTGTTGGCCTGATGCTGAATAGCATTATGCATTCACCAATATCACCACTTATTTCACCTGCTTAGGGAGAGGACAGGTGTGAGTGGGCATGGAGCTTTGTGCAGAGAAGTGGTGAGTCCACAAGTGTGTCTGAAAGTATGCTGTGGAATTCACTCTTAATGGGAATAGCACTGTCATCAGTCTTCCCTGGGGAGTTAGCCAAGATTTTTCCTTCTCTCTCTTTTTTTCCCTTCTTTTTTTGGGCTTGGGCCCTTCTCCTTCTCTTGGCTTTTCTGCAGAGCTTCCTGTTTGGCTTGTTGGAGGAATCTATAGCTTGGTGTAATTGAAAGGCGTAATTGAAAGGCGATCGGGCAGTTCCTCGGTTACCTGCATTTGGAGTTCATTAATCTTTTATCTGTGTCTGACATATTTTCATCTCTTTTGCTTATTTAACTTCTTTTATTGACATCATCTTTTCAGCCATTTAGTAATACAGAAATGGAAATACCCGTGGTTATAAATTCTTGGAATGGAATGAAGTTGAAAGTAAGTTTAGAGGTTGAAGGAGAACACATCTACCTCTATAGATGTTTTCTATACATCTGTACAAGTAGATGCCCACCATTCAGAGCATGGCAAAGGTGTTGAGAGAATAGAGTAGGGACATAAGGCAGGGAAGCTGAAGAGCTGTTCCATTCCATTGAGTCAGTTCTGAAGATCTTAATTAGCTCTAAACATTGCGATATGCAAGAACATTGTACTTGTGCATGTTGTAGTGACACGACATAAATGTTGTCCAAAGCACAGTGTAAATGTGGAAGATTATCTTTGCATTGTTTCCATGGATATTTGAGTGTTGAAGATATGGGGATTGTGCCTTTAAGAATGAAATATGGTCAATAGGAAATAAATAGTGCTTACTGTGAGTTAGGCAATGTTCTAACTCATTTAATCCTATACCAGTACTTCATGGTAAATTCTGTTATCATCATCCCTATTTTACACTTGGAGAGACTAAGGCATAAAGAAGTTAAGTGGTTCTCCACAGGTCACAGCTAAGCTAGGAAGTGGCACAGCCTGCATTTGAACCCAGGCACTCTGGCTCCAGAACCCAAGGTCCTAATCCTTGTGCTGTATTGCAGCGTCCTTCCTCACTTGTCACCAAGTAAAGAACTTAGCGCAGTGCTTTAACAATACCTTTCACGTCTAGTTTTTCTTTCTCAGAACTGATGCTACATTGCAATGCATTTCCACGAGTACATATGTTTAATTTTGTTGCTTTTATTTTTTTTAGATAAGATGTGAAGGAATCAGGTTCTTTCTTCTGTGGCTTCAAGCACTTCAGACAAACTGTGCAGAAGAGCAGGTGCTGATTTTTGCTTGCCTCGTGCCTGGCTTCCCAGCGATCATGTCCTCCAGAGGGCCCTGTACTCTGGAGACACTCATCAATCCAAGCCCTAGTATAGCTGATGGTGAGTGATGTAAGCCGATCTTATAGCTTGAAATGACTCTCGAGGTCACATTGAGGAATTCCTTGGTTTGCCATTTTCTTGAATAGAAATCTTGATTTCATAAGTGAATTTTGAACAGGAATTATTTCCCATTCATATTCATGGTAGATCGTTATATGTATCTGAATTGAAAGACTTGAACCTATTTTACATGAAATGATGGCAAGAGAGATTTACTGAAGTGATGGGAACAGGGATGGAAGGGAGTAGGACAGATGTTGGCAACAGCAGGAACTGGGGATACTGGGTAGGTCTGGAGTGTTTCTGTGGCTGTTCATGCAATTCAGACCCACTGTCCAAACTACTCACTATCTCTTGTCCTCACTGCTATTTTATTCATCTGCTCACCCACATTTTTTTTTCTTTTTTGTTAGCTGTGTATTTTCATGCAACATTAATGGGAGGACAGTAAATGCCTCATGGGACTATTAATGGCAGCCATTTGTGTCCTGTTAGGGCCATTGATTTATAACTGCCTATCACTTTTATTGCCAAATGACAAGTATTTGATGTTAGGCTGACCAAAGCAGAATTTGAAAGGGAAAAGAATGGTGCAGTGGGTCAGGTGGCTTCGTGACTTCTGTATCATGCTTCTCGGTTCTTCATGCACACTGGCGTGGTCAATGTGAGCAGTTCTAATAAATGGATACATGTATTTTAGTAGAGGCCATTTTCTAAAAACCCTCTTTAAAATTTAATTGTAATGAAAAGACTCTCATTATTTTTTACTTTGCAGCAAAGATATATCCAGAAGAAATCACTCCACTCCTGCCAGCCATATCAGGGGAAAAGATAGCTGAGGACCAGACATGCTTTTTTCTTCAAATACTATTGAAATATATGGTTATTCAGGTAAGAGGAAATTGTAGATAATTAAGTGATAGTCTTATTCTCAATAGGAAAGAGAAAGCATTATCTCTTTTCTTTCTGTTTGCTTACATTTCCTACTTTGTATTTGAGGTGATTTTATGTGTTATTTCACTAAACATGGAGTCTAGACAGGTCATTTCAGCAAATTCCAGGCATATACACTATTTTATGTAAGTGTGCATGTGAAAGGAAAAATTCAATCCCCCATCTCTGTATCTCCTTTACTTTAATATTATTACCACATTTTCACAGGACAGTTCACATGTGATGCTTCTGGTCACCAAATGTATGAGGTTTTTACCCACAACAAGCAATTCTCTGTGACAGCAGCTGGGGTCCCACCATTTAGCTCAATTCTGACACTGTCTACCTAGAGATAGCATCAGAGCCCACATGTTAAGATCTTAGTCCCTTAACACTGTTCCCATCCTATTCAGACACCAGTTGCAAATAGTAGGTCCTCAGGTTACCCACAACTTCTGTCCAATTTGGCTATGAATCAGAGCTTCTTATGACTGCACCTTTAGTTGTGATTAATTTATTAGAGGAGCTTACAGAACCCAGGGTAACATTTACTCATGTTTTCTAGTTTAAAGAATATGGTAAAGGCTACAAGATGAACAGCCACATGAAGGGAAAGGCCTGAGTGCAAGAGCTTTGTCCCCATGGAGTTGGGGTGTGTCACTGTCTGCTACATGGAAGCTTCCGGAAACCCCTGCTATATTTGGGTTTTCTGGAGGTATTTTTCCCCATAGGCATGATCTATCATTAACCCAATTCCAGTCCCTCTCTCATTCATGGAGAAATGGGGTGGCTAGGATCTAAAAATTCCAAGTCCTAATCATGGCTTGGTCTTTCTGGTGACCAGCCTTCATTCAGGAGCCATCCAGGAGCCCACCCAGAGTCACCTCGAAAGAACAGAAGGTGCTCCCAGTGCTCTCGTAACCTAGGAAGTTTAGGGGTTTTAGGGCCCTGTGCCGGGAACTGGGGGCAGAGGCCTTTGTATATATATCCTCCTATTATTTCATTGCCTAGTAAACTGTTTTTGCCTCTTTACTCTTTCCCTGACCCTGATCTCTATGCTAGTGAGACAGGTGGAGGACGAGGCAGGCCCTGAGGCTGAATGAGTATTGTAGATCAGGAGTGGGCAGAGCAGACAAGGAGATTTGAACAAAAGCATATTTAATTACCTCCTTGTGCCGTCAGCACAAACCTGCTTTACGTCACATAATTTCTTTCTTTTATTTTACCAACTGAATATAAAACTAAAGTCATTAGTTTATGATTTCAATAGGTGATTTATGTCTCTTGGTCTCTATTTCTGAGCATTGATATAGTTTGGAAAAAGCTCCTGGGTGCTTTTTTCTTAGCAAACACTTCTCTCATCTCTGAGTTCCTCCTGGGTATACTCCAATCTCTGTCCTTCACTTCACAACCAAGTTTGTTGACCTAATAATCTCTGTGAAGTCCACTTCCTCCTGTAATGTTCCTTGACACCCTCTATTACCTGCCTCTGCCCTGTCACTGCTAAGAGGTCCAACAACATGAAGGGGTTCTTACGGTCAAGTCCAGAGGGAGGACACTCTTAAGTTTCTGCCATACTCAAGTTTTCAGATGACTTGACAGTCTACCCTTTCTTTTTTTTTTAATTGTTTTTCAAGATTTTATTTATTTATCTTTAGAGGGGAAGGGAAAGAGAGAGGGAGAGAAACATCAAAATGTGGTTGCCTCTCATGTGTCCCCTGCTGGGAACTGGAACTGGCCTGCAACCCAGGCATGTGCCCTGACTGGGAATAGAACCACGGTTGTTTGGTTCGCAGGCCCGCGCTCAGTCCACTGAGCTACACCCGCCAGGGCTACCCTTTCTTTATGAGATTCCTTCCATGATATTTTCTTCTGGCTTTCCTTCTCCCTTTTAGTTCTTTCAGTTTCCCCTGGGGGGCTGTGTTCTCTCTGCTGTCCCTCAAAATTCAGTCTTTGGCTGTTCTCTCTGAATACTCTTTCCTGCTGGGTAATCTTGTCTATTCTCCTCTCCCATTTCCTTTAGCCAGTGTCGGAAACACAAGGCTCCAAAATCCTGAGAGCCCAACTGAGGTGTTCTCTCATCTTCTGGAGTTTTAGTTCCTCTACATTTTAGCTCTGCTGGCCCATTCTACATGGATCGTGAACTCTTTCTATTCAAAAGTGGCAGATCAGCATACAGTATCTCGAACTTTGATGTGTTGGGAGACTTGGGTTTTCATTCTAGAAGTGTTATTAATGAGTTGTGTGACCTCAGATAAGTCATGAATACCCCTGGATTCCATTAAAGGAAGGATGCCATTGATATAGGGGAAGGTTTTTGGGTGAATTGTGAGCCTTTAATATGTGTGCAGAATTGTATGGGCATGGCCATCCCCCTTTCATTCCCTCCCTTCTGTCTACTGGGGTGAGCCCTCAGAGTGGAATTTCTGCCTTGGCTCATCCCAGAGAACTGGCAGGTTATAGACTCTGAGGTCCTCTGCCTTGGGGCAGCTAAACCCCTCATTTCTTTATCTTAGGTGCTGGACTATTGCCATTTTCTAAGTGGGCTGCATTGTGAAGGAATTTGGGAAACTGCTTAGGACACTCTGTGTTATACCAAGTACTAAGACTCGCTGACAGGTGGGGCTGGGGTGGCAGGCCTGGCTTATCCTATCTTGTGGATTGCTTTTAATAAGAAGACTGCCTTTTTCAAGATTCCATAGCTGTATCTTTTGATATTGATTTTGCATATAGGTAACATTGAATACAATCTTTGGAAGAGTTTGTTTCCATAATGGTGTTTATAATAAATGGCCTTTTTAAGTTTTTTGGATTCAATGCAATCCCTATTAAAATGCCATTTCAAAACTTTATATGGGACTTCTGGCCAAGATAGAGGAGTAGGTAGATGAACTTTGCCTCCTTGCAAAACCAGAAGAAGGACAACAGCAAATTTAAAAATAAAAAAATAAACAGAACTTCCAGAAAATTGAACTGTATGGAAGTCTGACAACCAAGGACTTAAAGAAGAAACATTCATCCAATCTGGTAGGAGAGGCAGAGATGGGCAGCCGGGGAGGAAAGGACTTGCAGCAAGGTGGAGGCTGGAGGACTGGGTCAGTGAGGTGGTGGCTGGCAGACCAGGCGGTCCCAATTTGTATGTGGATAAACCAGGAGGAACAACTGGGGAACCAGACTCAACTGTGCAACCCAGGGTTCCAGCATGGGGAAATTAAGCCTCAAAACCTCTGGCTGTAAAAACCTGTGGGAATTGCTGCAGCAGGAGAAACTCTCAGCCTCACAGGAGAGTTTGTTGGAGAGACTCACAGGGTGCTAGAATGTGCACAAGCCCACCTACCCGGGAATCAGCACCAGAAGGGCCCAATTTGCTTGTTGGTGGCAGAGCAAGTGACTGAAGGCCGATCAAGAGCCAAGCAAGCAGCATTGTTCCCTCACTGACCCTTCCCACACATACAGTGTCACAACACAGCAATGTGAGTTGCCCCGCATGGTGAATACCTAAGGCTCTGCCCCTTACAAAGTAACAGGTGCACTGAGACAAAATAACATGGCCCAAATGAAAGAACAGATCAAAGTTCAAAAATTAGAACTAAGTAATGAAGAGACAGCCAACCTATCAGATGCAGAGTTCAAACCACTTTTAATCAGGATGCTCACAGAAATGGTTGAGTATGGTCGCAAAATAGAGAAAACTGAAGGCTATGCAAAATGAAATAAAGCAAAATATACAGGGGAACAACAGGGAAGGGAAGGAAACCGGGATTCAAATCAATGATTTGGAGCAAAAGGAAGAAATAAACTTTCAACCAGAACAGAATGAAGAAACAAGAATTCAGAAAACTGAGGAGAGGCTTAGGAATTTCTGGGACAACTCTAATAGTTCGAACAAGCAAATCATAGGAGTGCCATAAGAGAAAAGGGAGAGCAAGAAATGGAAAACTTATTTGAAAGCAAAATGGAGAACTTCCTTAATCTGGCAAAGGAAATAGACGTCCAGGAAGTCCAGGAAGGTCAGAGAGTCCCAAAGAAGGTGAACCCAAGGAGGAACACACCAAGGCACATTGTAATTATGTTACCCAAGATTAAAGATAAGGGGAGAATTTTAAAAGCAGCAAGAAGAAAGAAAGTTATCTATCAAGGAGTTCCCATGAGACTATCAGCTGATTTCTCTGAAGAAACCTTCCAGGCAAGAAGGGACTGGAAAGAAGTATTCAAAGTCATGAAAAGCAAGGGCCTACATCCAAGATTACTCTATCTAGCAAAGCCATCATTTAGAATGGAAGGGCAGATAAAGTGCTTCCCAGATAAGGTCAAGTTAAAGGAGTTCATCATCACCAGGCTGTTATAATATGATATGTTGAAGGGACTTATGTAAGAAAAGATGATCAAAAATATAAATACTGAAATGACAACAAACTCAACTATCACCAACTGAACTTAAAAAAAAACAGAAAGAAAAACAAACTAAGCAAACAGGTAGAACAAGAACAAAATCACAGAAAAGGAGGTCACAGGGAGGGTTATCAGAAGGGAGGGGTTGGAGGAAGGGTGGGAGGAATATGTACAGGGAGTAAGCAGCATAAATGGCAGGTACAAAATAGACGGGGAGGTTAAGAATAGTGTGGGAAATGTAGGCACCGAAGAACTTAATTGTACAACCCATGGACATGAACTGGGGGATGCTGGTGGGAGGGGTGGTGTAGGGTGGAAGGGAATAAATGGGATAACTGTAATAGCATAATCGATACAATATGTTAAAATAACTGAAATAGTTTAATGGAGCCAAAGACGACCCAAACAGACTCAGAAATCTTGACAAAGGACAAAGTAGGAAGGATCACAATACCTGATATTAAACTGTACTACAAGGCCACAGTAATCAAAATAGTCTGATATCGGCATAAGAACAGACACAAAGATCAACGGAATAGAATAGAGAGCCCAGAAACAATCCATGTCTCTATGGTCAATTAATATTTGACAAAGGGGGCAGAAACATAAAATAGAGTAAAAATAGCCTCTTCAACAAATGGTGCTGGGAGATCTGGAATGGTACATGCCAAAAAATGAAACTAGACCACCAAGTTACACTGTACATCACAATAAACTCAAAATGGATAAAAGACTTGAACATAAGTCATGACACCATAAAAGTCCTACGGGAAAACATAGGCAGTAAAATTTCAGGTCTTGTATGTGGCAATATTTTTGCTTAGACATCCTCTAGGGCAAGGGAAACAAAGGAAAGAATAAACACATGAGACTACATCAAATTCAAAAGCTCTGCATAGCCAAAGTAAACAGCATCAAAATGAAAAGAGAACCAACCATATGGGGAAACATATTTGCCTACAGTAATACCTTGGACAAGGGTTTGATCTCTAAAATATATAAAGAACTCACATAACTCAACACCAGGAAGACAAACAACCCAATTAAAAAGTGGGCAGAGGATCTGAACAGACACTTCTCCAAGGAGGACATACAGAAGGCCCATAGCATATGAAAGGATGCTCAACATCACCAGCCATCAGAGAGATACAAATTAAAACACAATGGATACCCCCTCACACCTGTCAGAATGGCCATCATAAACAGATCAACAAACAACAAGTACTAGTGAGGATGAGGAGAAAAGGGAACTGTATAGTACACTGTTGGTGGGAATGCAGACTGGTGCAGCCACTGTGGAAAACAGTATGGAATTTATTCAAAAACTAAAAATGGAACTGCTTTTTGATCCAGCAATTCCACTGCTGGAATTATACCCTAAGAATCCTGAATCACCAATTCAAAGGGACTTGTGCCATCCCAATGTTCATAGGAGCATTATTTACAATAGCCAAGTGCTGGAAACAGCCTAAATGCCCATAAGTAAATGAGTGGATGAAAAAACTGTGGTACATTTTCACGTTGGAATACTACACAGCAGAAAGAAATAAGGAACCTGCTACCTTTTGGGGCAGCGTGGATGGAACTGGAGAGTATTATGCTAAGTGAAATAAACCAGGTGGCAGAAGACAGATACCATATGATCTCACCTATAGGTGGAACCTAAGGAACAAAAGAAAGAAAACGAGCGAAACAGAACTAGTGGCATAGAAACAAGCAACATATGAACAGTGACCAGAGGGGAGGAGTTGGGAGGTGGGGGAGGAGGGAGGAAAGAAAGGGAAGGGTCTAGTTAAAGAACAAGTATAAATGACTCATGGACATGGACAACAGGGTGGGGATTGACTGTGGAAGTGGGGGCGCAGGGTGGGGGAGAGTAACAGGAGAATAGTGGGACAACTGTAATAGACCAACAATAAAAACATTAAAAATAAATAAAAAATTAAAAGCACCTTGTGCCCTGACTGGCATGGCTCAGTGGGTTGGGCATCATCCTGCCAATCAAAGGATTAACCAGCTCAGTTCCTGGTCAGGATACATGCCTGGGTTGCAGGCCAGGTTGCTGGTTGGAGTGTGGGAGAGGCAACCAGTTGATGTTTCTCTAGCACAGAAATGTTTCTCCCTCCCTTCCCCTCTCTCTAAAAACTAAATAAAATCATTTAAAAAATGTACACCTTGTTATATCTAACTAGATGTTTTGAGGGCATAAGGAGTGTTAAATCATTACAAGGAACATGTGGAAAAATAGGGGCATGATGTCAGAGATCAGGTTTCCAAGAAGTGACATCATGGATGACTTTTTTAGTGCTCAGTAAAAATGCTGTTTTTAACATAGTTGCTGTTTTGTTTTGAAATACTCATTTTTATCATTCTCGCTTGAGTTTTTAGATATGATTTTATTACATGATTATCAATATTATTTGTCAGTTTTTAAAATTACAATAGGAATTTTAACATTTTCAGTTTAGTATACATTAATTTGAAATGTAAATATATGTATTTTTTTCCACATATTATCCCAAGGCTGCAAGCTTGGAGTGGAAGAATAAGGAGAATCAAGATACTGGCTTTAAATTTCTTTTTACATTGTTTCGAAAGTATTATCTTCCTCATTTATTCCCATCATTTACTAAGTTAACAAACATCTACAAACCTGTACTTGGTAAGTACTTTTCAAGCCATGGGGAAGCTGTACAGACTCTTTTAAAGTGATCTTTGATTGCTTTTACGTAAAATAGTAAATTTATTCTTATACTTAATGCTAACTTTATTGTAAGGTGCTTAAAATTTCCTAATAAATGATTTTAAGTGTTTTAAGTGTTTGTACAAACTAAGGTGTATCTCAACTCACAGCAATGAAAGGGTACTATGGCTCCTGTGTTCAGAAATAATTTGAAATGAATTGTGATTATTTTGATGCAAATACAATTAAAATCTTTTAACATGAAAAAAAACTTGCATTTCCTTAAGTGTTCTCTTACTGGTGGTGGCATGTGGTGATCGCAGACCTTAGTCAGTGGTCACAGCAGGCCACCCCAGACCACACCACTGCCCGTCGTGTGCCATTTCTTTTTTACTGGATCTTCATGTAGCAGCAGCAGCTTATGGAGGGACAGATGTTTGGACAGTTGGGCATCTTGGGGATGGTAAGCCCAGAGGGGAAGAAAACATAAGGAATTTCTCATTTAGCTTCTAAAGTTTTTCTTCAAAAAATGAGAATTCATAGTCCAGAAGCATCCCTTAGTGTGATGGAGGTAAGGCAAATCTTCCTTTGCCTCTTATTTTAAAGCAGGTAAAATTAGTTAAAATGGATAATTAAGAACACTTTTAGAGGGGAAAAGTCACCACAGACATTAATCCATCTAAGGAATGTGGACAACTAATTCAGTTGTCATGGGTGTTTATCTGTACAGCATACGTACACACACTTGGGCAAGGGGAAAACATGAAGCTTGGTGCATTTTGAAAGCTGTACTGACTTTAAGGGTACTGCAATGTTATGCAATTTGTTAGCAATGTATATGCATGTTTTTTTCAAATTTTGTTTCTTATTTTATCAGTAGTCTATATCCATTGTAGAAAACATAGTATATTGTTAACATTCTGAGATTAAAAGTTATTTGCATTTATGCCTCATGCAGTTCCCTCAGCATTTACAAAAATTAGTAGGAGGTGGACTACAGAATGTAGTCATCTCAAATGCACTGTCTCATAATTTTCATATTGATAATGGAATTTAAAGACCTCTTATTAATACTTTGGAAATGGTGGTATCTGATACCTTAAAAATGAAGCATGACTTTCTGAATTCTTTTGGTTATAAAGTAGATTATACTGATTCTATTTCCTTGGATTCATCTAAAGAGAAAAGGATATAAAACTAAAGTTCAGTTGCTTTTATTGTAGTGTTGGATAGTAAAATAAAATGATGAAGAAATGTCTGTATATTTCTGGTTTTACATTTGTTTTTATCGTAAAATAAGATTTAATTGGCTATAATGTATGTGAAAAGATTTTTACTATTATAATCTCATGTAATCTCTCAAATTTTATGAAGAAGAGTTGTTAGATTAGTTTTTCTGTAGTTGTATGCCACTCCTGTAAGTAACAACAGTCACCGTCACTCCATCCTGGTCAGATTATGAGGCAGAATTAGAAACAAACCTTCCAAAAGATGATATTTTTAATCATTTCTGGTACTTTAATCTTAGTTGCTATCCATACAACCAAATATATGTCTATTTACTTGGAAACTGAAACATTTGTAGGGGTTACTTCATGTCAAGATTCACCGAGTAGTGATGTGTTCTTTTTTCTTCCAGATATCCCCCATTTAAGACCAAAGCCAGTGTACGTTACTATAGCTCGAGACAATGAAAACATTTACAGTACAAAAATTCCATACATGGCAGCACGTGTTGTTTTTATTAAGTGGATTGTAACTTTCTTTTTGGAAAAAAAGGATCTAACTACAGCACAAAACGCTAAAAATGGAGGCGATGTGTTGCCTAAAATTATGCAGGTATGTCATTCATCATCTCTTTATATCTTCATATGTATGTAATATCACACACTGACACATACAAAGTATTTGATTATTAGAGTTGTTGGTTCTTACAGGTTATTGGTTATAAGACCTCAGTTTCTTTGTGTGCTCTATGTCTAAAATGCCAAGGTTTCATAAGAAGCTTGAGTTAGAAGCTCTTGAACTCTATTGGCATTACCACGATGAGGCAATCTTGAGGGTGAGGGGAGGCATTCTGAGATGATGGTCGTTTGCACACTCCTGGCTCCATCTCATTTTTCCGTCTTCACTCTGGTCCAGTGACTTCTGAGCATTAGATCAGGGCCTGTCTTGTTTTTTTTCCAGTCCCCAGTATCTGGAAGGCCCTTAGGAATTGTGCAGATAGGCTATGGAGAAGATCTGTGAGACTGCCAAGTGCTCTCTGGAACTCAGGAAGAATGGACCAGCAGCTCAAGATTTTGGGGTGATTGTTGAGGTCCCTGGAAGAGAAGCCTGTCTCTCTTCGAGGCGTTAGGTGAAGACTTCTTATATGGGGCCTTCTGGTTCTTGCTGGCCTTGGTCGTATGCAAATGAGGCTTGACCAGTATGCTGAGTTCCTTAGGGCCTTAGTGCTAGGTAGAACAGGATCACTTTGGAGTCAGAGAGCAGCCACTTCTCAGAAGAGTTACGGTTTTGTGAGGGCTTTTTTGTTGTTGTCATTTCTGAGAACAGGGACAGGAAGTGTGGTCTGTGTAGTGCAGGTTTGCCTTCGAGTTCTAGAAGTGTGACTCAGGCCTGACTTGGGAAAGTGCACACACCTGAGGGGTAATTGGCACCCTGATGAAGGAGTACTACACTGAGGTCCAGAGCATCTGGCCCCATTGAACTGACCGAAGAACTGGAAAAACTTATTTTCAAAGAAGTCTGATAGAGACACCATATCAGTATAAACAGCAAAAGACGAATGTTTTAAAAAACCTTAAATTTTTTAATACAAAAACTTAGGTACAGCCAAAGATGGTAATGATTACTGCTGAGAACAAAATTAGTTTTCTGAAGAAATATCCTACAACACTGAGCAAAATATTCAGAGACATGGAAATTAGAAATAACTAAGAGTTACAGGAGATTCATACCTAACATGCAAATATTGTGAGGGCAGAAGAGAAAAGAATGAGAAGTAATAATTGAACTAGTGTAAAGAAAAGTTTACCTGAGCCAAAAAGAAGTTGTGTTTAGATTAAGAGGCCTTTGAGTCCCAGGAAGAATTAGCTAAACAGACACAAACCTAGGCTTTTGAATTTCAGGGATTAAGAAAAAACTGTACAGCTTCCAGACAAAAACTAGAGGTTTCTTCAAAGGAATGAGACCTACATTAGCATTGAATAGGCAATGTAACCTATAACTCTGAAGCTAAAAGAACCTGCCTGTCTGTCTCTCTCAGAACTTCCTTGCTTCATATCATATACATAAGCAAATGTCAAATTGATTTATAAAAACGAGATGGTAAAGAACTTGGGAAAAAAATCTATGGGAATGTATAAATTTGGCAAGTAGTAGACCATCTTAAGTAGAGGTAAGGCTCACAAGCCATGGGGGAAATTAGATTCAACTTTATTTGAAAAAATAGAAAAAGATTTATGTGTCAAAAAGAGCATAAAGCCACGCCCAAGCAGTCAACTGTGAAAAGCATTTTTAACATCATGGCTATTAACAGAGCTCATATCTCTACTGTATAAAGAGTGCTTACAAATTGACAAGACAAATGGCCCAATTGAAAAATGGATAAAGGAAGTAAAGGAAAGTTCACAAAAGAAAAAATAAAAATGGGCCTGGATCTCACCAGCAGTCAGGGAAACATAGTTTGTTCTGAGCCACGATGAGAGACTTATTCACCAGTCAGCCAGACAACAATTTGTATGAAATTGTATAAAAGAAACGCAGTCACACTGATGAATTTTATATCGCATCACATCTGTGTGGTTTTTCAGTCAATTCAAAACAGTCCACTCAAAGGATGTAACTTTCCTACCTGGTTTCTAACTTTTGAAAAACCACCACCTGTATTTATTGAAAATAAGTTTCTCACTTGGATGATGGTAAGTAGCAAGAATAGCAAATTAACCACTGCTTCAAGGTTATAACTTTTTCCCTTAGTTGACTCTTCACACTTGTGAGTCATCTACTTTTATTATCTTTTTTAGTGTCATAAAGGTCTGAGCTCCTCAATAAATAAGGGTGATTCTATCACTCTAACAGAAAAAGGACACCAGAACCGAAACTGAGCTAAAACATAAAAAGAAATATTTTAATCTCATGAAAAAGAGGTGAATAATGAGTGTGGCTGACAATAAGATTCACTCATGCTCTCTGTTGTTTTCTCTTTTCTGCTCTTCCCTTTTCCTTCTGGCAAATGTGTCTTCAGCTTTCCTGATAATTCCAAGATGGGGCGTTATGCTCCTTGTTCACGTTTAGAGACAACTGAAAATACAAAGCCATTCCTTTTGTCTGAGTGGTACAACTTAGGTTACCTGCCCACTCCTAGAACCAGGCACTGATTAGCTTAAACCTGGGAGTGAGAATGCTGCAGGAGGGACATAATTGCTTCCCTGATGAAACAGAACACTCACTTGGTAACTGTGGATTGGGTCAGCTTCCTGTGAGTCCGCGTGGGCTTCATGGGAAGAGGCGTGCCAAGCACCGGGGTTCCGCCAGGGAGTGGGAGTGGATGCTGGGCAGACAACCGCTGTGCTCCGTGCTACCCCACCCTGCAGATGGCTGTGCCCAGAAATGCCACAGTCTCTGTGGAGACTATTAAAGCACCTCATGGTAAGCTGTTATATTAGTTGCTTATTGCCAGTGTAGCAAATTACCACAAACTTAGTGTCTTGAAACAGCACAAATTTATTGTCTTGCTGTTCTGGAAGTCAGAAGTCCAAAGTCAGTCTTAGTGGAATGAAACCAAGGTGTTGGCTGGTCTGTGTTCCTTCTGGAGGCTCTAGAACACAATCAGTTTTCTTACCTTATCCAGCTTATGGAGGCTACCAGCATTTCTGGGCTCACGGTCTCTCATCACATCATCCTTTCTCCCTCTGTCTCCATCTTCATACCACTTTTTCCGTGTCTCATTTTCCTTCCCCCTATGATCCTTGGGATTACACCGGGACCACACAGATAACCCAGGATGATCTCCCCGTCTCAGCATCCTTAATTTAACCACATCTGCTAGGTCCCTTTTGCCACATCAGTTAACATTCAAAGGTTCTAGGGGTTAAGGTGTGGCCATCTTTTGGAGGGCATTATCCTGCTGACCAGTTGTCTGCTGCATTACGTTCTCCGCCTTACCGCTGTCGTGCCCACCTCATCTCACGTGTGTCTCCTGTGTTCTGCAGTTCATTTACATTACACATGAGAACAAGGAGCAGTCTAAACAACCGAATGTTAGCCTTTGGAAATGAAGTTGCAGGAATGAAAGCACATGCAATTGCATTTTGTCTCCTGAATACTTCTGTTCAGAATTTCAAATTTGATATAATTTTACTTATGTAAAGTGAACATCACTGTCTAAGTCAGGTTGTGTGAAAGCCCTTTAAAACTTTAAGTGCTGCTTCTAAATGGAATTCACACTTTGGCCACTATTACTATGTTAAAGGTCATGCATAAGGAGGGTTTTGTGTGTGTGTGTGTGTGTGTGTGTGTGTGTGTGTGTGTGTGTTTGAAAGAGAATTTACTTCCTCTTGATTTAAAAGTAATACATTTGACAGTATTTTTCACCAAGGAAGAAAGGTATTAGTGCATCTTCTAGACTTAGCTTATTTTCCACTCACAGAATCTGGTGTCTTTCATGGGAGAACAAAAGTACAAAAGTGCTTCCCATATATCTATAATATGTTGACAATAACAGCAACAGTCTGAATAATCTTTTATATCTGAACAATCTTTTTTCATCATTTTAGCTGAAAATGTTTTCAGTGAAGGATTACTTCTTAATGATTCATTTTTTTAAAGACAGTAGTATTTCAATGTGTAATAGAAAAAGCAGAATGGTGATTTTAATTGTGGCGGCAACTGTTGTTTTATTGGTTCTGTATGTACATTAATTAAATATTAAAACCCAGAGAAGTCCATTAGTGAATGAAAAAGAAAGTTTGAGATGGTAAGACAGTTGATCACATTTATTTATATGCTAGCTCTTTTAGTTACGTTATTGAACTATCACTTTTACTGAACTAGCCCTGAAATAATGATTCATGGGGCTGTGGATTTCCTGAAATTGTAGTTCATGAGATGAACAGTCAGATAAAAGTGAATGGCACAAATTGTCAGCCCTACAGGGGTTAATATGTTGTACAAACTCATTTGTTGACTACCACTTCAGTACTCTTCTGTGTTTTGAAGCTCTCCAAGGCAATGTAGGCTCTCCCAAACCATGCACGCACATCATGATGGGAACTGAGTGGCATCAGGCATCACCAGCAGAACGGCAGTTGCATTCTCTTGTTTCACACCTACTTTGTAGGTGTCCTCACTGAGCCTTACCTTAAGTGTGAACAACTCTCCCTTTGAGGTGTGGGTTAAGAAGAAACCAGAGTAGTGGAGAGGGTTGAAGGGAAGGATTAAAAGATAGTCTGTGTCGAGCAGTTCCTCGAGCCCTGGCAGTGCAAGCATGGTCTAAGCAAATATGTCTTTCCCTAAGGCTTCATCCCATGCCAAAGAGTAAAAATCATTCTTGCATTTACCACCAAGTTAGCTAATACTAAATAATAAGGGGGATTCCAGGCTGATTGTCGTGGGTGGAAAATGGACCTCTTTCTTCTGTGGTTAATTCTTATTCATGCTGTCATGGTTAGTCTTCCTAAAAGAGACCAGAAATGAATAGACTTGGATTATCAGTTTGTGTTCACTCTCATTACTTACTGTAATTATAATTGTCTGTCAAAACACGTTGATGCTTTTGGAAAAGCAGCCTTTTGTGGAAGGAGCATGGTCTAGAGGAGGCTAAGAAAAGCATTGTTATATCAGGAGTACATTATTTTTCATTTGTGGGGAATCTGCGCATGCAGCGGGGGTTGCTGGGAGCATCCTAGGTTAAATGCAGGTTTTCAGCTCTGGCCAGTGGGTGTCCCTAACTCCCATGTTGTTGTTCAAGGATCAGCTAATTTTAAGTAAGGCATGATAGGAAATCTACTGTGCTACGGTTGTGTTCTATTTGGATAACAGAACTTATTTTTTTTGAATGACTGGGTACCTTTAAACATAGTTCTTTTATCTGCATTATTTTAGTTATCTAATTGCTGTTTTTTTAAATTAGTTATCTGATGAGCTCAAAATTTAGTGGCTTAAATAAATAAACTCTTATCATTCTACATGTTTCACTTACTGGTTCAGGAATTTGGATGGGATTTGGTTGGGCAATTCTTATGTGTCATGTGGCATTAACTGAGGTCATTGGGTAGGTAGTATGGTCTTCAGCTTCCAGCAAGCTGGTCTGGAAGGTCCAAAATGACTTCGTTCACATGTCTGTTACTTTGTTGGGTACATTTGGAAGGCTGGGCTTAGCTGGGCCTAGCTTTCCATGTAGAATTTGTCAGAGTAGTTGGACTTCTTTCCTGTGTGCTCAGGGCATCAAGAACAAATGTTCTAAGAGATGGTGAAGGGTGACAGTCAACCTCTGGGGCCTGGGCCTGATCCTGGCACAGGTCACTTCTGCTGGCTAACACAGTCACACAATTGGTGTGGACCCAAGAGAGGGGACATAAACTTCATCTCTCGACACAAAGAATGTCAAAGAATTTGTGGCCATTTTTAATTTGCTACATATATATTGTATGTATGTTTTTTCTTTCCTTTTTTGGCCTGTAGGGAATATGGGAGTTGTTAATAAAAAAGTCACAGGTTATTGAGCCTCAAGAGACATTAAACTTAATCCAGCCTCCATGCTTTACCAGTTAAAATAAAACATATTAGTAAAAATGAGTAAAATTTGAATTTTTTGTGGAATACAGTTAATCCATCAAAAAGATGAAATAATTTCTATAGGTACCTCATCTCAACGTGTGACAGTGCCTTTGATAAGCCACATAGGCTTAATAGTTAAGGCATGAAGAGAAAAATTATAAATATAATATTCCATTAATATTCCCTAGAGATGACTGTTTCAATACCTGCTTTGCTTTCAAACTGTCCAATGTAGTTACTGAAATGACTACTTTGTACTACTCATATGTTATCACTTCTTATAAAAATATTTACAGTGGGTAGAATTTTAGTGGTATTTAGGTTAGTTACTTTGGCACTTAAAAGAGTAATAGTGGAATTTACAAAAATAAAGTGAAATTATACATGTTTGGAGGAAGCATTTAATTCTCTGGGAAAATGAGAGTAGAAACCAATGTTAAACTTTGTGACCCACTGCATGAATTGTTTTATTTCTTCTTGTTCTTATAGTCTCCTAGATACTTAAAGTTTTATAAATATTTCAGTTAAGTTTGATCTGAGATATAAAACTCAGATAAAGGTTCTTATACCCTTTAACTATCTGGGCACTCCCTATCAAGTCGTCACTTAGTCTTGTGAGTCAAATGATGCACGCAACGTTGTGGCTTCAAAACATCTGCTGAATTATCAAATCTCTGCAACTGTAGAATAAATGCTTAAGTGTGGAGACCAAAGATGATGATAATATCAATTCATTCACATGTTGATTTATTCTGTAATTTTACGAACATAAATAAAATGTTTTAGGTTGGTAAAATTTCACAGCCTTCCTTCCTATAATAATTTAGTAGTTTTCATATCAAAATAACTGAGTTGCGGGGGGGTCAGCTGGTGAATTGGAAAGTTGGTAAGCATAGGTCCTGGAGTCCCCTGTGCTTCTTGCAATGCTGGTTTCCAGCTTCTTGTCAAGTTGATAGTAACCAGAGTTCTTTAAAATTAAAGCAAGTCTTCAGTTTTCCTAGGTGTTCCTGAGTGCCAAAGAAGGTGACTCAGAAGTGGTAATAACTTTCTTCCAGACTGTTGGTGGTGGTGCAGTGCAAGAGAGGGCGCCCGAGCTGGAGAGCGGTGGACCTGCAGAGCCGGACAGGAGCCACTCCAACAGCAGCACCTTGTCAGATCGGAGACTCAGCAGCTCCAGCCTTTGCAGCATCGAAGAAGAGCACCGGACCGTGTATGACATGGTGCAGCAGATTCTCTTGTCAACACGAGGTTACGTCAATTTTGTGAATGAAGTCTTTCGCCAGGTTAGTGTGCGTTCATGACATTGAAAAGATTTTTGTTCTTCTTTTACTCATAATGCTCCAAGAAATAGTGTTGATGTGTTGAGTCAAATTATATGACTGAATAATCATTCTTACCCGCTTTTAATTTGTCATCTGGAGTGTTGTGATTTTTGTTTCATTGTGAATTTTTTAAATTGTATTTTTGTAGAATTACTACATGTGGAGGGAAAATTTTATATTTAAGGAAAATCATTCCAAAATACCTCATGTTTCCATAACAAACTTCAAAACCAGAGGTAGGTGGGAGGAAAGCCATTCCTGAATATGCTTGAACAAAGGAACAGGGAAAGAAGAGCCCAGATCTGTTGTTGTTCCAAGGGCCTAACATGCTCTCTGAGAAGCTCAAGATTTCTGCAGACAGTTGTCCTTGCTCTGCAAAAGCCTATGGTATGCACCTATAATACAAGTGTTTCTGGCATAAGTGAAAAAAGGTGGGTGAGGAGGGCAACAGGGTGCAAGTGAGTAAGAGGACAGAAGTGATCAGAGGCCCGGGGAAGGATTGCCAACCATGAGCAACAGCCAAGACTGACTCTGCCCCTGAGGGGATGTTTGGCAGTGTCTGGAGACACTTGGTTATCACACGTGGGGAGAGGACAGTGCTACTGGCAGCTAGTGGGTCACCGCTGGGAATGTTGTTGTTAAATACTCTGCAAACACAAGACAGCTATCCCACCTTCACCCCCCAGAGAACAGTCTGGCCCAAAAGGTCATCGTGTCGCTGTTGTGGTGAAACTGAGCTATAGCAATCGGACAGTGCAAGGAAACCCTCAGTGTAGTTAAGAAGACAGCGGCTCTGTAGTGTGGGGTGGAGCCACTGGCTACCTATGTCTCGGTACCAGTGCCTTGGAAACAGAGAGCATGGCTCTTTTGTGCACGTGTGTGTATAATGGGGGAACGGTTGTTTCATCCATGTACCAGGGCAGAGGTTGAGGCCCCGAATGCTGAAAAGAAGCAAATTCTGTACACATGAGTGATGCATATGCACCATGAAGAGAACAGATTTCTAGACAGTAAATGGTCAACTCTTTTATTTCTGAGACTTCCATTAAAGAAAAATCAACTAAAAATGAAAGTTCCAGCACAATCCACAACAATCTAGAGGTTTATTACATTTTGAATTTTAATGGAAGTAAAATTTTGCTTAAGAAAATGTTTGTTTAACCTGTAATTAAAATTCCCCTCATAATGTATTTTTTCTGGTTCTGTGACCTGGCACTGCCTTGGTTCTTTTCGCTTCCTGACTGTGTCTTCTCTGTCTCATTTTTTTCTTTCTTTTTGTTTCACCCCAAATTACAAGAGCTGACCAAAATTCTGGGCTTGAGCCCTTTCTCTTATAACTCCACTCTTGCCTCTTTGGGGCCTTCAGCTGCTTGTCTAGTTCCAGCAATTACTGTTGCATATGACTTCCAAGCAAGTCTTTTTTTGTTTGTTTAGACCTTGCTTTTTAATTCCACATTTCCCTTTAAAATGCCCACTTGTGATCTCATCTGATTTCCTGTGCTTTCTTCATGAACATAAGGCCAAACTTTATCTCCTTTCTTCCCTAACATCAACTTTTCCTGACTAGACTGCTTCTTTGAAGGGACCTTCATTCTTGGGTGCATATTAATTTCATCCCTCCTAGGCTCCTTATCCTCTCCTCCTATGAGCCATCACTGACTGGCCAAGTTACACAGGAAGCTTTTCACTCCATTTCTCTCCTTTTCTTTTGACCATGGTGAGCAGCATGCTTCTTGGAGTCTCACACCTTCTGTGTCATCCCTTTCTAGTCTGTACTGTATACATCGGGCTGCCAAAACATTCTTTTATCATAATAGTCCATTATTTAGAAACCTACCATATTCCCTCCATTAACGTTGCTATAGCACTGCATGCGTTATACACGTACATGGACAGTAATGATTTAATTTGAATTGAAATAGTCAAAATCTAGAGGGAAGACGATTGAACTATATAAATACTGAACAAATTTGAATAGTAAGGAAATGGAACTTTTTGATATTAAAAATTGTAACAATTGAAATATTAAAGGAAAAAGTCAGAAATAATTTTAATAGCAGATTAGATACAGCTGAATAGAGAATAAACTGGACGACGTATCTGAAGAAATGATTATCCTGAATGTATGTCAGAGAGAGCTGAAAAGTAGGAGAGGTTGGGACGTGGAGGGTGTAGTGAGGAGGCATGAAGTATGTGTTCAGCTCTCCTCTGTCCTCATTATTTCTTACCTGCTGTTCTACCAGTTACTGAGAAGATCCTGGTCTGACTGGATTTGTCTGTTTTTTCCCCAGTCTGTCAATATTTGCTGTACATATTTGAGGCATAATTATTAGTCGCAGTACAGATTTAGAAATATTGTTAGTTTGAATTGAGTCTTTTATCATTAAGAAATTTCTCTCTTTTCCTCTAGTCATGCTTTTTTTCCCCCTCTTCAAAGTTGATCTTGCCTGTTCTTAATATAACTCTACTGGTTTTCTTTCAGCTAGTGTTTGCGTCACATAGCCTGTTTCATAGCTTTTCCTAACTTTTTATTTTCAAACTACACATGTCAGTATACTTTGCTGTCCTATTATAAATGGCATATAGTATTTTTAATAGTTTTTAGTATTTCCCTTAGGTCAGATCTCTTGGTAAAATTTTTATTTTCTTATGTGAAAAATGTCTCTATTCTGCTCTCATTTTAGAAATATATTCTTTTAGGATGTCAAATGCTACATCGGCAGCTGTCTTCTTTCTGCACTTTGACTATTTTGTTTCATGCTTCTGCCTTGCTTTATTTCTTTGAGAAGTCATGCTAAGTCATTTGGTTGCTTGTTTAGAATAAATGTGCCCTTTTCTCTCTGGATGCTTTTAAGATTTTCTGATTTTCTTTGGTTTTCAGCAGTTTTACTATAACGTTCTTTGTATTTATCCTGCATGTGTTGTTTTGTGATTCTTGAATCTATGAATTGATATCTCTTAACAATTTTGGCAAAATTCTCAGATATTCTTTCTTCAAACATTGTTTCTGCTCCTTTTACTAATCTTTCCTCTGCATCTCCAACCATGTGTAGGGTAACCTCTTCATTGTATTCTCTCTTACCTTTTCTTCTGAGTTAGCTGTCCTTTTGTCTTTCAAGCTTCACTCTGGATGTTTTCTTCTGATATATTTTATCTTGTTTTCTCTTCAGCTGTGTTCATCCTGAGTTTTTCATTTCAGTTATTTTTTCAACTCCTTTTACATCTTCCTCTGATACTTTTATATTGATACCTATATTTTAAATTATGTGTTGTCTATTATTGTTTTCTTAATATTGACTTATTTTCTAATATTGCTGACTTTATCAATATGCTACATATCATACTACCTAGACTGTTCATACAGATAATTTTGGTTTCATTATTATTTTATTTTTATCCAGAGAGAATTTGTATTTGCTTTCTAGAAGGGGGATAACATGATATACCTTGCTATTGGATTTGAGTTACATCGTTGTCTGCGTTTTGTCAAAACTCATCAAATGATCCACTTAACATTTGTGCATTTATTGTTTATAAATTTTACCTAAGTATGATAATTAATTTTGAACTCTCATCAGTGATATGCATACTGAAATGTTTAGGGGTGCTGATTTTTGCAGCTTTCTTTGAAATGCATCAAAAATAAAATGAATTAAAAGAAGGATAGATACGAGGACATATTGACAGATGTGTGTAAAGCAAATATAGCAAATGCTAATGGTGGAGTCTAGGGGATGGGTATATGGGTAACCATAGTAAAAGTCTTAGATATTTTTGTATGTGTGAAAATATTTGTAATAAGATTTTGCAACAAAATTATAATGGGACACCAGTATACTTTTGTCACACTCTGCTTTTGTTCATCTTTCTTGCAGCATACATCAGACTATTTGATACATTGATATGTTACAATCTTGTTATAACAGAAACTTCTCTATTCTGGAATTTCTTGAGACATGACCAGTGCCTGTGGATATTTATATGTTACCTAAACCATTGTTGCATTGAACTCTGCCTCTAACTGGATCCTGAAGCAGAAAGCTTTAGGATGGTATTAAAACAGTATCTGAAACTTGAGATCAAGATGTGGATTCATTGCTTATTAACTTTATAACCTTGGAAAAATATCTCAGCTGTTTTGAGTCTCATCTTAATTTCTCATCTATGGAATTAAAGCGTTCATTGGCATGTTGAGTACTTCTTTGTATTCAGCCCCTA